>CABFVZ010003249.1:24259-51531 GCA_902151445.1 Timema monikensis | reverse complement strand
AGAATGATCTTCCCTCCCAACCCCCTTTCTAGATTTATTTCACTTCCTTCTTATATTTTCGAACATAATAAATTTAAAAAATTACAAATAGCTTATAAAGACATTGAATTTAAAAAATATATTTGGTAAAGACGGTTCTAAATATATTTTGGTGAATATTCGTTTAAAATTATCTGAGGTAATACCACTCCAAATAGATTCTAGAGAAGTATATTATCCAAAAATATTCCAGGCGAACACCTCTCCTATAGCGGCACCCAATTGATAAACGTTTGGCGGGAGAAGGGCCTCTGGAATTCCTTAGGCTTGGGAGGAGGAGGACAAGTCCCTCTAAACCACTTTTTTGGCTGAATAAGATACACCTCCATTCTCCACCTCCTTCACAGAAATAAGGTTTCACCACCATTGACCCAACTTGGATAGTTATATAGATGATTTCTTCGTTATATATTAAAGTTGGAGATATAATAATATGTGCTTGGACACAAGGTTGAATTACTCCTGTTAATGTATTCCAAAACTCTACACTATTCAAATGAAGACATTCCCAACATGACCAAACGTATTGAAGACTTCAACTTTTATATCTATGAGACACGGAGATATTGAAAAGGGTGGCCGATGGGAGAGAGGAGGAGGTTGGGACAGTTTGTACCCTGGTTAGTAGCAGGGCTGTTCTGACAACCCTACCTACAATCAGATTCACATAGGAAGACCCTTTTTTGACTGTTACAAAAGTAACTTAAAACAATTTTCACATTGGTATCCATATGTCAAATCATGTGATCTGCAGCTTTCACATACGATATATATATTATTAATACTTATAAATTAACACTAATTATATAGTAAAATGTTATCAATTCATACCACAAACAATTTTTTTGTATTTTCTAAAGGGCTTTTCCTACTAAAAATTAATGAAGACATTATTGTTTTTTTTTGTTTACTGGAATTCATAGTGCTAACTTGAAAAAACAAAAGTTAGCAACCATGATCAGGATCAGTAAATCAGTTTAAACATCACAATAACTAACCTAATTCACACTAATATACACTAAACTCACAAAATTAAATCATTCACACGTCACAGTGTTTATAACATTTTACTAATCTTCAGACAAGCTTTTCAAAAATTGCCACTATTTATATTTTCGCAAACTGTAACCAGTTGGGGGTGGATAGCTCAACCCCCCTTCCTTTTCTAACTATCCTATCCACAATCTCTGATCCTTCTTTTTTTGCTGACTCATATACGTGTTCTCGAATAGTTTCAACCTGAAAGGATTGCTGTTTTCTAATCTCAAAGACTTACCCGATTTCACAGTTCTCCCAACATTCACTAATACTTCATGTTTCCTTAGTTAATATTTTGTCTTAGTCAATCCAGCTTTGTTGTCTGACTAATGGACACAATCACAAACTATTTTTTTAAATGTACATAAACATTAAAATGGTGCAGACAAGCTATATACACTTGTATTTTTTGTTTCGTCTAAACTGTATATAAGGCTTTTTTTTCTTCCAAATTTTGAAGAGGGAGTTTGAACCCCCAAAACCCCCCTTGGCTATGGCATTACAAGTAGTGGTTGTCGCCCCCTCCCCCATATTTGTCTCTAAAGTGAAGGTTTTTTAGGGGACCAAAATGTAATTTGTAGAAGATATTAAAAGAGAGTGAAAATTAATAGACTAAGCTCACATTATCCATTTCATAATCACTCTTCATTCTGTGAACAAATAAAAATATCACAGAGCCATGGCTTTGTCTTTGTCAAAGATCTTAGTGATAGTATGTGCTAGCAGACTACACAGTATTTATGAATCAAATAGCCAAAGCTATTATTTATGCATTTCAGTGAGGATTACTCCATCTACATATATTCTGAAAATTGAAAAATGACACCTGGACACGGGAATCGAACCCGAGACATTTGGTTTAGTACGCCAATGCTCTTACCACTGAGCTATACAGGATTTTACCTGTGCCCATGGTCATTCTTCACTCTTCACTCATATTTTAAGGCAGAGTCTATGATGGACGTGATGAAACTTCTGGACTAGACGCTGGAGCTCCTTAAACATAAGGACCACTGTTGAAATGTGGCTATTTTAGATTATAATTCCATTGCAACCCCCCCCCCCTCCCCCAACTATACTAGGAAAATCAGGTGATGATATAGCCTAATTTTAACAACATATCTTTATTTTATAATAAACAATGAAATAGTACAAAATTTTAGCACATACAAAAAACAGAGCATGAAGCGCGTCTTCCTTTCTATCATAGAAACAGATCCGTTTAGAGTACGGAGACCTTAACTCAACAATGCTCAACCCCGTAGGGAAATGTAACAAAGGGTAACAGCAAATGCTAATACGCAAGTGCGATGAACATAATCATACATATCAAACAACAACCCTAAATGACAAATATCAAAGCCAATGGTTCTAGGCTCGAAGATTATTTAATCTATTAAGGTGATCTCTAAAGCTGTACATGTTTAAAACTACCGCGTAACACATTGGCGATCACTGCAGAATCTAGGCGTTAATGCACTAACAACCCTCAATAAATATCATGTTACTCAAATGTAGCAATAATAACAATCAACAGTGGACCGAGTCCCAACCTATCATATAAGTGCCCTGCATCCTAATTTATTGTAATTATCCAGACGACGCCTAGTTATAAGCATAATCCTTGAATAGTTACAAGACAAGTTACAAGTAAGCCCGAGACGCAGAGTTTGACTCTGCGCACTCAATTGTGTATAAATATATCAACAAAGCCAAGAGGCGCAATTAAATCGGGCTAGAGCCCAAATAAGACGGCAGAAAGGCGACGGCATTTTCAACAACCGCGAGAAGCGCATGGCGTTGCAAAGTTCAATATTCCAATATGAGTTAAGTGCTGAACAATAATTTTGACTTGTTTCCCCCCATAACGCTGAAAGAGAATTTTGATGCATAACAATAATCCCAAGCCCTACGTCGCCGTTCTCACCTTAGGTCAGCTGGTGGTGTAATAAGTAACCATCGACCACCAGCGTCCCAATATATATACAAAAATGAATTCACATAGAGGGGAAGGGACGCGAGGAGAGGGAAGGAAGGAGAAGCGATACACAAGACGACAAGAAGTATCGGGTAACTAGTCGAACAATCTAGACGCTACGCGTGGCGGAACCAGGAACTATCTTCTTTTGTTTCTGGCCAGTCTCGGGTTTGAGCCTTAGTAGTGGTCCGTTGAATTCTCCGCTAGTCTATCGGGCGGTCGGTTGGAGTGAGGAGGTCGGTGCTAGTGCTCGTGTACTGCAGCTTCGATTTAGCCATAACTCGTTACAGCCAACATGTAACTTGTTACATCCTCCCCCCCTTCTCCCCCCCAAAGGGGGCCAGAGAACATCCTCAGCAGCGGGTGGAACGGCAAGGAGGTACCATCCCTGCCATCAGTAGCCGGAAGAGGAGGTAGTAAGGAACCCCAGGGAAGGGTCTTCGGACAGCGGCCCTCACAGCCAATCAGCAGATCCTCTTGGTAGTAGTGGTCCGGGAGACCCCAGAATGGTCCACACTGCAGCACCTCATGCACAGCTCCGACACTCCAGTTTTCCATACCCCCTATGATCTAATACCGTCGAGTCCCGTTCCACATGATATCGGAGCCCATCTTGTCTGGTCGACATCCCTCTTCTATAGACGGCATAGCCCAACATCAGTGGCCCGAAGCAGGAGGGAGGAGGAGACGAGGAGGAAGGGGAAGACCTCTCTGAGAACACCGTAAAAACATATTTATACATAATATACAAATCTAGAGTCTAAAACGCGCCAGGAACAGCTCAGGATGAGTCTAGTCAGTTCTGGTCAGCCTTATTTTGGCAATTAGCGCACATTTTAAAGAGATAATATCTTCTAGCAGACACCACCAAGATGGAAGTGTTCCGCGGGAAGACGCCCAGTTTATTGTTTCCTCTTCTTTAGATAGGCAAGCACACACGTATTAATTCTCTCACAAGTTCCCAGCGTCATAATACGAAACACTAAATATTAATTATCACTGTCTCAATTTAGTTAAAAAGTAAGGGGCCCCCCTTTTTTCAATTAAATTATTATATAGAAACACTATCCAATATTATACATAAAAATTTACACTATCACACTATCGATACCTAACTGGTACCTCTCCAGACAGGGCACTGACTTATTACACCACCACCTTCAGGTGTCTCACATGAGCCCGACGGGTCACCGATGGGTCAGCTATTTCCTTTAGTAGCACAGAGACGGGCGTTAAGAACTTGTCGATACACCATGGCCCACTCCACTTGTACGCCAGCTTAGCCGACGTTTTGTCCACAGCCGAACTCAGGGGGAAAAAAATTTACAAACGACTTTATCCCCAACATTAAATGAAACGGAGACACGTCCCCGATTGAAAGTAGAAGCCACTTTCCTTTGAGACCTTTGCAAATTTCTATAGGCAAGATCACATTTTTCTTCAAAGGGGCGGTCATCGGCCTCGCACAAAAGTGGGTCAACATCCCAAGTCGCCAATAGAGGATGGTTTAAATCCCTGTTTAGGAAGACCGAGGCCGGGATGGCTCCGACCGACTCATGGAACGCGGAGTTGAACGCAACGTTCAAAAAGTCTAACAGTTTGTCCCAATGAGAGTGGTCCTGGTGGTGGAAGATGGTAAGCGCTACATTCAAATTACGGTTAAAGCGCTCTACGTGGTTGGGGGAGGGGTAGTAAGGGCTGGTAGTCTTCCAGGGACGCGTGGCGATGTCGGCGGAATGGAATCCTATTTTAGAATTCTGGGAGGGTTTAGCCTTCTGACAGGGTTCACATTTACGTACCCATCCCCTTACGTCCTTAGATAAGTTGGGCCAGTAAAACTCCTTAGAGACCTTCCGCTCAGTCTTGAGTACCCCATAGTGCCCACCAAAAGCAGAGTCGTGGAAATATTTAAGGAGCATGGGCCTAAGTTTTTCAGGGATATAATATTTGGGTCTCCCTCTAATATCAGCTACAAGGAGTCCCTTGCGCATGCGGAAGTTTCCGACGACTTCTCCAGCCCTGATCCAACCAACCACTTGTTTACAAAACTCGTCTTCAGCCTGGTGAGCACCAATCGACATAAAGGATTCAGGAATATTATGGATCACACCTAAAGTCCCAGCTTTCGGCTCTTCCCCTATAGGGTCGAGATCCTCTGACATCCGTGAGAGTGCATCTGCCACTACGTTCTCCTAGCCAGCAACATGATGGGTGGTGATGTCAAACCTGGAGAGCCTCCAAATCCAGCGCCCTATCTTACCCAATTGTTTGGGATGGTTCCACATCCAGGTCAGAGCCATATTATCGGTATATAAGTCAAACTTCCTAAGTTCGAGATAGTCAACAAACTTCTCTACCGCAAATACGCAACTAAGGCATTCCTTTTCATATGTGCCATACTTTTTTTCTGCCGCATTTAAGGTCCTACTGGCGAACGCTACCGGCCTACTACCTTCGGGGGTTTGCTGCGAGAGGACTGCGACAAGAGATACCGACGAAGCGTCAACATGTAATTGGAAAGAGAGAGAAAAGTCAGGCATGCGCAATACAGCCGGAGAAATAAGATGGCGCTTGAGCGCGAGAAAGGCGTCGTTCTGACCTTGACCCCACAAAAAGGCTGTCCCCTTCTTCTTAAGGGCGTTAAGGGGGTAAGCGAGTTCGGAGAATGAGGGAATAAACCTGGCGTAGTACGCACACATCCCCAAAAACCGAGATGCGCCCTTTAAGTTCATTGGGGTAGGAAAGTCAAGAATTGGCTTGACGCGATCAGGGTCAACAAGCAGGTTTCCCCTGGAAATAACATACCCCGATACGGGACAGACTCCTTAACCCATGTGACCACCTGTGGGTTGACAGTGAGCCCAGCCGAGCGCAAGCGTTCTAACACTGTCTCTACGTGACGCAAATGATTCCTGCAGGGAATTGCTATAAATGCAGATATCGTTGAGGTAGTTGAAAACAAATCTAAACTTTAAGTCAGCAAGAATATGATCTAAAATTCTGCTTAACGCCTGCCCCCCACAACTAATACCAAAGGGCACCCGGTTAAACTCATAAACCTACCATGGGGTTATAAAAGCAGCAGATTTCTTGGAGGGCTCCGAGAGCGCGCACTGGAGGAAGCTAGCGTTAAGATCGATGAGACTGTATTATTTGGCTTTACCAAGATGTTGAAACGCTAACTCGATGCTCGGCATCGGATACGGGTCAAACAATTTTTTTATTAACTTTCCTGTAATCGACTATGAGACGATGTCCCTGGCCCTTGCGAGTGATGATGAACGCAGGGCTAGCGTACGGTGATTTAGACGGGCGGATAACCCCTTTCTTCTCCAGGTCAAAAATTAAGTTCCTAAAGCTCTTCATTTTAGGAGTAGCGCAGGAGTACGGCCCTGAACGCAAAGGTATGTTGTCCAGAGCAACAATGTCATAAGGGAGAACATCACATTGCCCCCATCTATCCGTGATTACGTCAGAAAACGGGTTGATTACCCCTTGAATGGCCTCACTATCCTTATCCATAGAAAATGGGGTCCGTGGCGTATCACGGGCAGCAAATCAAATAAATTCCCCAGCCGCAAAACTAAAGAAAACTTCCCGTTTACCCATATTCAACGTTAGTTTCAAACAAAAAATCGTTCCCCAAAATTATGTCAAACGGGAGGACGGGGACTACATAAAAGGTTCGTTTCCACGAAAACCGACCAATTTTAATGGGAAGATTGACCTTACGGTCAACCATCAAACATTGCCCATTCGCAATAGTAAAGGTTTTCTAGGCAATGTTTTCACAAATAGTATTAATATTATTTTCAATTACACTAACAAGTTTTTCACAAACAAAAGAGTGACTAACCCCAGTATCAAACAAACCAAAGCATTTCACTGGGCCAATACATACAGGAATAACGAGATTAGGAACCCGTGGCTTATGAATTATAGACGCGGCCGTACCACGGTCACGAGCGCGCCTTAAAGGTTTACCTCCCTGCATTGCCCCAGTCTATTACAGCGAAAACATCTGATCCTAGATAAGTCACGAGGCACGCGGCTCCCTGGGTTAGAACCCACGGGGTTCCCACCCCTAACGTACCTGGTACGGCTACCAAGCGGAGGAGCGCCGAAAGATGGCGCAGAATTAGTCGCCCCGGGTATTGAACCCATCTGCCCGCGACTTGCAACCGCGGGCGCATGCGCATTAAGATATTCTTCTTCTGAGAGAAGTGTCCCCTCAATGAGTGAAGCCAAGGCATAGAGATCTTGGATGGAGGACGGTTTGTTCGCGAAAACAAAATGGCGCCTGGTTAAGGGAGACACGTTTTCTAAAATAATATCTACCAACTCGGGCTCCCCAAGATCGGTGTTAAGCACTCGAGCCGCCTCCGTGATAGACAGGACAAAGTTCCTGAGAGACTCATGGGGGGACTGGAACCTGTGTAATACTTACCTACACAACTTCTGCCTAACTCTACTAGGCAATAACGCATTCAAAATTTGGTCAGTCACCACCTTTATGGATAAATTAGCCTGTACCCCCCGGGAAAATAATTCTGTCAAAAACCCAGATGTTTTAGACAAACATAATGTCAAGAACTCGGGTTCACCAACGAGTTTGAGGGAAGAAGCCCGGTTCACTTCGATAAGAAAGTTAACTAGGCCTGTGTGGTTCTGGCCATCGCACACGGGAATATGATTCAAAATTTCCATCAAGACCTTACTTTGGCACTTAGGATACCCCACGGGCACCTCTCCTTGGTCACGTGCTCGGCTCAGTTCTGTACTATCATTTAAAAACTTTACAGCAGTGGTGAAACCTTCGTCGTATAGTTGCCTTGTGACGTTTTAGTGTGCGAGTTAAAACGGTACATATTTTTACTTTGTTAATCATGTCATCATTATCGAATAAAAGGAAACATAAAATTTTATCTATAGAGGATAAATTATCAGCATTTGAATGATGACGAAATAGTTCATCAGGTAATTGAGGACAATGATAATGGAAGCAATGTAAGAGAGAGTGACGATGATGAAGAAATGGATGCTGAAGAAGCTCCCGGTCCTTCACACTCAGACGCCTATGAAGCATTCCAGACAGCTATGAACTGGTTAGAGGGGCAACCTGAGGGGACGGCGACACAACTTGTACTTCTTAAAAGACTGAGAGACATGGCTGCAAAGAAACGTACGTCAAGTCTTGTACAAAAAACAATTAAGGACTTTTTTAATCCAGTATGTTTCCCTAATTACTGTAGGTTCTTGTTTTTTTTTCTAAAAAGTATTGTAGGGTTACTATTCTAAATTATATAATGTACATGTTCTTATTCAATATACTTTATAAATTATTATATTATTATTATTATTATTATTATTATTAGCACCGCGTCTTACTACCCGTTAGGGTTATATGCACTTACGCTAATGTGTAATGGTAGGGTGATTGTGAGATGAAATGGAGGACCTACAGTTTAAAGTGGAATCCAAACCACGGTGGAGGCCTGGCATTCCCCACATTCACAAGATGTCTTGTCAGAGGTGAAGGAAGGGTTTGGTAATCAGATAAATCTGTGCCGGAACCAAGGATTGAACCCCAGACCCCAGCATAGAAGTCCGACCGACACCTTACCCCTAGACCACCAGGTCACCCAATATACTTTATTAAAATATTTTGTGTACTGTATTTTTCGAACCCTTCAGCCTCTATTTTGCGATACAGTATACTCCCGAGCGTCATGTATCCTCTAGTCAATACATTACATATGTATACAGTTATTGAAAGCACATTTGAAAATCTTGACAATTCAGTAATCCGGATGGGTCCCAGTTCCGATCGATCCGGATTAACGACGCTCCACTGTATTTGTTATGTGAACCACTCCCAAGATACCCATTTAGAACCAAATTGTTGGCGCCATTTTAAAAATATTTCCAGTTTTTGAAAAAATCACTCATCAGTAGATTGCCCATGAATGAGTTTTTATCCAAGAACCAAGTAGACACGTTTATTTGTCATGTCAAACACTCCCAAGATATTCATTTGGAACCAACTCGTTTGAGCCATTTATAAATTATTTCACCTCTATGAAAAATACGTCAACCTTATAAACTACCCATAATGAGTTTTTATACCAAAAACAAGAATACACTTTTATTTGTCATGTCAAACACTCACAAAATATCCATTTGAAACCAAATTGATTGAGCCATGTGTAAAATATTTCAATTTTTTTTTAAATCCCTCATCAGCAAACTACCCATAAATGAGTGCCCCCCCCCCCNCCCCCCTCCCAAAAAAACAAGTAATCAGTGTTAATTGTTATGCGAAACACTACCAAGATACCCATTTGGAACCAAATCATTAAAGCCATTTGTAAAATATTCCAAGTTTTTGAAAAATTGGTAATCAGTAAGCTACCCTTAACCCTTTTGCTGCTAAATTAGGAAGTATCCCATAAACATGTCTGTGCTGAATTACAAAAATCTTTTAACTGCAGTAATTTTTTGCTTAAGTGTCACCCATTTTTAATATTATAAACGTTCTCCTGATCCTAAACTATGTAACTACTAAAAATATATTTATAAAAATAACTTAAGAGAATTAATAAATAACTCCTAAACTACTCACATGAACAAAAACAAAGAAAACACAACCGAAAATGCATTACGTAGTAAACAGTTGCATGATCGGCGATGAATATCGATCTATCAGTTCAATGAGAAATGTATACACGAACACAGTATACTCTGTAAAAGTTTCAAAGTAATGCCTATGCATGGTGTTAGCAGTGCAGAAAGTTAGAGAGCTATACGTTTATTCAGTAAATGAAATAAATGAAGTAAATGAAATTCAAAAAGTTTATAAACGTTAATAGCATGGGCAATGTAAATTAGGTACCCCAAACATTTATAAATGGTTATAGCAATTAAAAATGAAAGGGTTAAACAAATTATTGCCCAAAAACCGATTATATAATGCTATTTGTCATATTATACAAATACTAAATATGCATTTTAAACAAAATTTTTACCGGTACAGCCATTTTCGAAAAATTTGAAATTCAAAAAAAGTAATCAGTAAATTACTATTGATTGTGACTGGCATTCACAGTGTCTTGATGGACCGATATTGTTTCACTTTCCAAACACAGTTAAAGCTAGTATTTAGCTGCTGTCCGAGTAGGCAAATACAATTGCGTATCGAGTATTTCTGAGTACTGGGTATTTACTCGAATAGTCCCACAACAATCGGTTGGAATGAAAACTAAATACTCGGGAGATTGGCGGCTCGAAATGGAATTCGATACTTAGAGGCCTAGCCTAAGCTCTTCCTGTTGGCACTGACATTGAAATCAACATACAGCTACCTAATCTTCAGGTTTCATGTTTCCTGACTAATGTACAGTCAATACAAAAGTATAAGTTTTAAGAAGTTTCATACAATTGAAAAAAAGAGAAAGTAAAAAAATGTTATTTAATATTTTATAGTGAAATATTATGTAATTTGGGCAAAATTAGTGGTCCAAAAAACCATTATTTTAAACTTGAGTACCAATATTAAAACTTATTTTAAGTACTATGAGAAACTTTTGTAATTGTGTAATTTATTTAGTGCTCTGTTATACCACAATTAAAATTTATATGACATTAAAAATGAACACAATATAATGGCGATTGGTTTAGAAAATGTTGTTGGAATGCAGGTCATATATTATATTATGGTAATGTTATTTTATTTTAAATACCGTTCATCTAATAGTACATGAACTACATCTATTAGAAGCAAATTAACTAATTTGAATACAAAGGAATAAAACCCATAACCACAGCAATGAGACTTAATATTAGTTTAAGAGATGCTAGAAAATATTTAATCAATTACACACACTTTAGGTTAGATTGTATGATGATTAGGTCTTTTTTCTATTTTGTTATTTATTTTAATTTATCATTTGCAATTTTGGGGATAGGATCACTGAAAAAAAGGATAAATGATTTTTGTTTTGTAGCCTACTTTTAAAAAGAATCCAAAATATGATTCACTTAGTAAGCGCACTTTTTGATTTTGTTCTTAACAACATATATTTTGTATTGAAAACACATGTGAATGAAACATTTAAACCATTAACGTCATTTTTATGTAAAAATCTGATACTGTTTTAGAAAAATGAGCTCTATGAGATCAAGTGTTTCAAATAAAAATAACACGTAAAACATGCCAGTCAATAAGATCGATTCTCAATTAGCTAGTAGAAAATAAAAAATAAAAACAATAACAAGGACCGCGAAGCGAGTATTTACTCGAGTGTCTAGACTAAGCAATACTAGCTCCATAGCTTGAGTAGCTGTTGCCATCTGATGCGAATATCTCTGATCACTGATATCTCAATCACCGATACTTTTGAGATCAAATCACTGGGAGTAACGGTGATCAAATGGTATTGGTGAAAGAGTCCCAGTCAATGATTTATCGCCCATCTATATGCTGTAGCCCTATAATATATAAATAGCAAGTGTGAATAAAATCCATTAAACCATTTTGAATCTGTGTACAGGTTCAGACAAGCAAACTAACAAACTTAGGGACAGACAATATTGTAAAATCCACTTTTTTGGGTTCATGTTAACATAAAACATAAAACATAAAAACTTGTCATCATTTTATGGTATCTTTTGTCAAGATCACAATACTTTATCTCTTGATATGAGAAAGTAAATAATAATAATATTTAGTTCCGTGTCTTACTACCCGTTCGGGTTATATGCTTTAAGTACTAATTACGCTAATGGATTAGGAATTGGGAAGGTTGAATTAGAGGAAGTGAACCCGCATTTGCGTGGAGGGAGAGTGGAAAACCATTTAGGAAAAAAAAAAAACAGTTCACCCGACCGAGATTCGAACCTCGATCTCCCCGTCCTCAGCAGTCAAGCTCAAAACGACAAGCGTGTTAGCCAACTACGCCACCGAGGCAGGTGAGAAAGTAAAAATAATATGAGAGTTCCAGCATGTATTTTTTTTCTGGTGCAAGTACTTCCTTGGTCTAAAAAGTTTGGGAGCCATGATTTTAGGGGGAGAATAGAGAGGAGAAATTGGGGGCAAATCCGAGGTTTACGAGCACACTTTTGTATAGTGACCAAATTTATTACAACTGGTTGGCAGTGTTACTGTTGTATTTTATGCAGATTACATTTGTGTTAGTTAAAATATAAACCACTCATTGATTAACTTATAGGTGACCTGGTGGTCTAGGGGTAAGGTGTTGTGACTTCTGTGCTGGCGGCCAGGGTTCAATCCTCGGTCCCGGCAAAGATTTATCTGATTACCAAACCCTTTCTTCACCTCTGACAAGACATCTTGTGAATGTGGGGAATGCCAGGCCTCCACCGTGGTTCGGATTCCACGTTAAACTGTAGGTCCTTCATTTCATCTCACAATCACCCTACCATTACACATTAGCGTAAGTGCGTATAACCCGAATGGGTAGTAAGACGCGGTGCTAATAATAATAATAATAATAATAATAATAATAATAATAATAATAATAATAATAATGATTAACTTATATAAAAACGTTAGGTAGTGTAAATTTATTTCAAAATGACTAAAACATGGATGCTGAACAATCAAGGTCAAACACCTGGTTGTTATAGTAACAAAGCAAAACATCATTAGAAATGGCAACATAGAGTACACAATATAATATTTTATTATAACTTACTATACAAAATAAGAGACAGGGCTAAAGCTTGCTGCTACATAACCATGTCCTACAGTTACCAACATCGCAAGAAATATTTATCTTAATTAGTTTGGAAAAGTGATTTAAATTTTTTTTAAATCGATTTTTATGATTTTTTACATTATTTCGAATTGTTCTATGTCCCCCAGTTTGGAAACCACTGGTTTATATAAAATGTTATCAGATGGTAACCATAACAGCATAAAAATGTATCAGCATTTATTTTAATTTATGAATACCAGTCAGGTAAAATTACAATTAGACAAAAAATACCTGAATAATTGCTTGGAGTTATATCATTTACTTCAGTCAACTATTCAACACACTTTAAAACTATAAGATTCAGCTTTAGACTGGAGCATATAATCTAATTGAGTAGTCGATTGTTTAAAATTTAGTGTTTTTGATATATTTACTTGTTTAGGTGATAACCACCACAGCATTATACCAATATATACAATATAAATTAAGTCTTTAGTAGAGCTCAATGTGTCATACCTCCTTGGCGATGGATTGGGAGTGTGATGGGCCATAACTTCCTCCCCTCCTCCATTACCCATCCACCTCACTCCCATGATCTTCCAGATTGAATGTCACTATCAACAACGAAATTGAAGACTTTGGGTTGGATCCTTCACTATAATGGGATCCATACTCTTTATCTGATGACTTGTGCAATGCACCCCAGCCTCACTTTAATTGTGGACTCAGCTTTTGGTGTTGGTATTTACCAACTTTATATTTGTGGATTAAGAAGACCATCATCAGCCCTGGCTCCTGGTATGGACCTGTATCAACCTGTGCAAGAGTGGACCTCTTGTAGAATGGCCAGGTCTGACACTATCCACCAAGGGAGGCAAGTGGTAAGGCGGAAGAGATTTTTCTGTCCCTATAGGTTGAAGAGAGAAGCCACTAACCAACCATATACTGCAAATAAGGGACCAGAATATGTCCCAATTACCCGGGCTAAGAAGAGCAAAGAGCTACCTACCCGAGATCCCAATACATACTGGAGAAGAGCATGAACACAGTCATATCTTCACTACAGTCAATGGTTCTCCTTCCCCTCTTACAGTCTTTAAATTACATCAGGTTTTTTTTATTGGGGAAGACAAGGATTAAGTATTTTCTTACGTTTTCTCATGAAGAAAGGGGGGTATTGGGGGCCGGAGGTGCAATTTTTATGGTGAGACAAAATCTAAAAAAGAAAATACGTTAGAAAATAAATATATTAATAATTAAAGTTCACTTATAATTCATTTACTTATGAAATTTTGTCACACCTAATTTTACTGCAATTAAATTACTATAAAATTTCAAATCACTCGCTTTATTACAAATCCTTATGTCTAAAAATAATATGATTAAAATAATATAATTTAACAAATAATGAAAAATTATGAAAGATAAAGGTGAAGAGGGGATAGAAAAATTTACGATCCTTAACATGGGGAAAGTGAAGGTCAAAATCATGAAATAAAAAAGCCTTGACTAATTCAAGTACGGCCCCCTACCACTTCAGTACATTGGATTTATGTCCTTGTAGCGCTCTATGTTCGGAAAATACAAATTGATTAAAGAAACCACTTACCACACACTGTTCCCCATGAGACCATTTAACTGGCCTTTGAAGAACAAGGAGTTATTTTTCCACAATTTCAGACCATAATGGTGAGGAGCGTGAAACTATCATCACGGCGGTTGACAATTCCCCAACTCCTTTTCTCTCTTCTCATGTCTTGACTTCACTCCTATTGGTTCCTTCATTGTTACATTTTATTTATGTTCTTATATTGAGCCATATTTATTCTAAGACTACCAGTGTATTTAATTTAGATAGGAGATGTATTGTGTTAGTATGAAAACTTGTTTATTTTATTTTGGAGGGGCAACCTTGCTGGTAAATATTTTTTTCGAAATTTACTCTTGGCATTAAATTAAATCTTTGTAGTTTTCAATATTTATTTTCGTTGTCTGGTTGAATGTCAATGTCTTAAGCTGTATTATCTTAAGGGGGTTTATTGCTCATTTTATTTAGTGTTCATATTATCAGATCAGGGGTGTATGTCTTTAATACAATCGTCATGAATTTATTTTTACTTTCTTGCTAACTTACAGGTAGAGAAAGTGTGAGCTTCAAAAAAATTGAACTCAAAATTTTGATTAATGTCAAACTTTTATGACCCCCCCCACCGAATCTGAAAAAGTGGTTTTTCCAATGCTGTCTGTCTGTCCATCTGTCTGTACCTCGGAATAGAGGCTAAACTATTTTACCGATCGGGCTAAAACTGGGTATTTAGGGTTTTCATAGAGAGAGCTCGAGGGGTTTTTGGAATTGAATATCTAACCCTAAAATTAAAGGGTAGTTTCCTTAAGGACAAAAAGAGAAAAAAAATATTTTATCACAATCAGCTTTAACAATTTTGGTTAAATTTCATTTGTAAGCATTGATCAATATTACAAGCAAAATGGCTACTCTCAATTTTTCACGAAAATGATTTTAAGAGTTCCGTACTGATGCGTAAATTCTATTTTTTTTAAATCATGTCTCTGTAACTCTTTGAGATATGGAATTACTTATCATAGCAAATAGTAGTTCTATTTATAATAAAAATATTTTATTGGAAATATATTTTTATAAAACCAACAGTTTTCAAGCTATAAACATATATATATATATATATATCTTTGAACTTTTCAAACACAAAGTAAAGAATTGCGACCGTTAAAAAAATCAAACCCAAGATATTGATGGATTTTGATGTTTCGAAACCTAAAATGGGTTTTTGCAATAACATCTGTCTGTGTGTCTGTCTAACCCTAAATTTAAGTGTAGTTTTCTTAATAGTGAAAAGAAAAAAAAATAATAATTTTCTCAATATTGGCTCAAACGATTTTGATTAAAATTCGTATCTAGGCATTGATCAAGATTATAAACAAAATGTTTATTTTCATTTGCGCATGGAAATAACTTTTAGGGTACTTTTACTTGGGCGGAAATGTCCATATCTCCACAACTATTTGAAATAATAAATAACTTATCATTGCAAAATTTTAGTACTATTAAAAATAAAAATAAACTTTTATTTAAAATATATTTTTATAAAACTAATAGTTTCAGAAATCTTGGAAAGTATATTAATTTTGTGAGCCGAGCCAAGCCAAGCGAGCGAGTAAGTAAGTAAGTAAAAAAGTTGTGTTCTTTTTGCTTTAACCTCTTAGGGGAAATTTTTGTACAACAATTATCTATCTATATAATTTTAGACTCAATAGTCATTATCTACTTTATTTATTGGTCAAAGTTTATAAATGAAGAATTTAATAGCAATGTAATGACCTGAAGATGTGCTAATCCGAGTGAAAATTTTAACCAAGAGTCAGAATTTTAACAAAAAGTTGACTCTTGTAGACCCATTATCGATCTTTTTTTTATGGTTCCAAATATATAAATTAGGACTTTAATTCTTTATAAAAATTAAATTTAAAACTGTGAGTTGAAAAAATGTTTTTCTTAAAAAAGCAGTTCAGCCGAAAATTCTAGAGAGAAAAACAAAACAAAAAAATACAGCAGTCATGCAGTGTAAGCGCCGTGAATCAGTTTACTGTGTGTTTAGTTGTGATGGTGTATTTGTGTTATTTGTATATGCTTCATTTGTTTATTTCCATGAAACCAGCTATTTTGGATTTTATCAAACATTGCTATCCATAAAGTATGTTTAAGTCAAATTGATAATTACATAAATTCCATCTTACAAACAGAATAATAATAATAACTATACGTTTAGGCCTACTGCCTAACTGGATGTTTTAAATATGTTCTACATTGTTATTGTTAGTGATGTTACCTATCAATTATCAAAAATTATCAAAAGCACTCAAAATTATTTGGTTGGTAAGAAGGTATTTATTTATCTATTTTTCATCTAATACAGTGCTTTTTTCTAAAAAAGCATCATGACCAAACAGTGATGTGTTTATGGATGTTATCAATGCATAAGAATAAAAATGAAACTAATTTATCATTCCATTACTTCCCAAATCAGGAGAAATTTCCAGTAAGGTATAAGCAATAGTTGAAAAAAATTAACAGGAAGAAATTTGTGCTCTCTACATCTAGTGTTGTTTGCTCTAAGCATTTTAGAGTATCAGATTTTCATGAATCCTCTATTTTAAAATAAAAACTTATGCCCCAGATAAAGACACACAAAAGAAAATTAAAATCTCAAGTATGCCCCTCGTAGTTTTTGAAATGTCAAGATGTATCGACGGCTCCAAAGTGTACTTCCTCTTACATAAGCAAACAAATCGTAAGTGAAATCATCGTTACTACTAGCAAAGCATCCGATTCCAGTTCTAATAAAATATCTATGAATATTACGGAGCTGAACATAAATATTGACGTAGATTTACAATCAACATCAACATCAGTGTGAACTGGGAAGTGAAATATATAGATTAGTGTGCAGGGACATATATAATGAGGACGTAAAATAAATGGATTCATCCTTTAATCTTGATTAATGTGACAGCAATGATGAAAATGAAGAAACGGGTAGTACTGAGTTAGAAGAGGACACTAATAATCAAAATTTGCTTCCACAAATTGTTCTTGTCTTTTGGCAAAACTTACAATTATTATTTAGATTTTGTCAAATATACCACTGTCCATTGGTTAGTATTGAGAGGAAGACAATCGGGAGTTGCCTACAAATCTCTATGGTTTGTCATAATAGCCACAGATATGAATAGGAGTCTCAATCACGACATAAAAATCGCCATTTAGGCTCAGTCAGTGCTCTATTTGAGTGGAATTGAATTTGACACTTTTAAAATATTCACTGAAACTCTTAGATTGTGTTCTTTAAGTAAGACTACATTCTATTCAATAGTAAAAAGAATCTGTCCAGCCAGTGGTGAGATTTACATTTGTCCAGCATAAGGAAGAATTACTAGAGTTACTTTAGAACTCAGAGGTGTGGGTGGCAGGGGATGGACAGTATGATTCACCGGGATTTTGTGTGAGATATTTCCCATACAGTGTCATGGACTTGAAATCTAATAAAGTGCTAGATTTTATAATTTTACAAAAAGGTGTGATTAAAGGTGAACTCGAAAAACCAGCGTGTGAGAAAATATTAACGTGAATGAAGGGAAAAAAATGTAAATGTTTCTCTCTTCCTGTAAGACAGACACCGAGAAATTAAAAAACTTATTACGACAAGATTTCCTAACATTCAGCAAGAATTTGGTGTGTGGAATATGGCAAAAAGTTTTACGAAGAAACTTAAAGCCAGCTGTTAATCAAACAAAAAAATCATTTCATGGAAGGACAGTTTGGTAAATCATTTATGGTGGTCATCTGCAACTTGTAATGGTGATTCAGAATTACTTATAGAAAAGTTCATCTCTTGTTTGAACTATTTATGCGACATACATGAGTGGGAAGAAGTAACAAAATTTTGCCGGTGTGAGCACAATGTTGCAAGGTTTTTATCTTGAATATAAGTGTATTAGCCAGTTATAGGGGGTTTATTGTTCATACTATTAAATGTTTAGATTGATATGTCAAGTTTTTAAGTCCAGACACATATTTATGTTTTTATCTGTTGTTGGAACCAAATTGAGAATTTATTTTACTAACCAAGACGCCTAAAAGTATGTTTGTAAGTATTCATAATATCATAATATGTATTTCTTATAACCTTGGAGATATTCATAATCTTATTTTAGCTGGGATCACCACAATTTGTGAAGAGATTATACAGTGTTACAAATCACAGCCAATGTCACTCAGAATAAAGCGCAAAATATTGCTAAAATTGCCAGCATTGCTCAAAACAAGCCCATGTTTACAAGCTCTTAGTTCAGTACTGAACCAACAGATAGGACAAATTTTATCTCAAGTTCATTCTAGTGTATTCAAGCTACTTTTATTTGTCTTTTCACATAGGGTTTTGATATATCAAACATGACAATTATTTTATAGCTTTATGAGTTTAATCTTTGGCCTTGTTTGTAGAAAACATGGCTGCTAAGAGGAAAGCTGTGATCCAATACACAGAAATACTCGCAATACTTAGTGATAGCTCAAGCGAGAGTGAAAACTTTGCTCATGATTCTGAAAGCAGCGATTCGGAATTTGTAAATAATGAAAATGAACAGGGGTAATCTTCAAGTAAAAGTGAAGAATTAAATCAGAACCAGTAGAAGTGGCTGCTGACAGTGATGTGTGAAAACGAGTAATTCCAATTAAGATGAAAGGAATCTTGAAGATCAGGATAATCCACCACAACCTCGATATATTTATGCAGAAGTACCAGGTTTGAAGAATGCTCACCCTTCTGATGTTAAGCCATTTTTTTTAGACTTTGTTTTACTATAAACTTGCTAAAGTTGATGATCATCGAAAAAAACAGATATGTCAAAATATTTCTGCCGTCAAACAGAAACCTATCTCCAAATTCCAGAAATAAAATGTGGTTACCTACAACTGAAGAATAAATCAAAGCTTTGAAAGCTTGCATTCTGAACACAGATATAGTTCGTAAACCAACCATTTAGAGTTACTGGTCAAAAAAAGCATCTGTCAAATCCTTGATTCAGACACATGTTCCCTCAAAATAAATTCTAGATTTTACTTAAATGTTTTCATTTCTTAGACAATTCCAAATATGCCCCCCCCCCCCTGGAAACACATTAACAAATACATGTGCCAAATTTCAACCTATAATTGATCATGCCAACAGAGTTTTCATCAGACATTACTACACCCCCCACCAGCAGTTGAGCATAGACGAGTTTAGTGGGTACAAAATATCACACAATCATAGCAGTTCTTGCCTAACAAACACCATCACCATTGGGGAATCAATTTTTAAATGATATGTGATTCTGTAGTAAACTACTGTCTTGGTGTTTATCCTAAGCTTGGTGTAAGATTTGAGGTTTTATAGATCAGATAAAAAAAATTGTTTGGTCAACACAGTTGTAATGAAATTGCTTACAATAATTGGAAAGGCTATCATCAATTTTGTGATAACTTTTTACATTAGTTCCTTTAGCAAAGCACCTATATTCTGTAGGCACATTTATCACAAGCACAACACATAGGAACAGGAAATTTTTTTTCTTTTAAAATTCTTCAAAAATTCAAGGTGGGTAAAGTGAAGTGTTTCATGAATATGTTTATTTTAGTGTATGGCTTCAGGGGGAATATCTAAGAAAAAACCAGTACTGCTTAAACGGCCACTGTGTCGCAGACTCTACCAAAAAGAAACCAGCCATTAGTAGCCAAACCAGACATGATATTAGATTAAAATGAATTTATGGGGGGGAAATTATACTTCAGATTTAATGCTTTACCAATATCTAGATGAAAGAAGAACATTTAGGTATTGGAAAAAAGTAGTGTTCAATGTTATATTTAGAATGTTGTTGAATGCCTACATTCTCTACAAATTATTATTATTATTAGCACCGCGTCTTACTACCCATTCGGGTTATACGCACTTATGCTAATGTGTAATGGTAGGGTGATTGTGAGATGAAATGAAGGACCTACAGTTTAACGTAGAATCCGAACCACGGTGGAGGCCTGGCATTCCTCACATTCACAAGATGTCTTGTCAGAGGTGAAGGTAGGGTTTGGTAATCAGAAAAATCTGTGCCGGGACCAAGGATTGAACCCCGGCCGCCAGCACAGAAGTCCGACACCTTACCCCTAGACCACCAGGTCACCTTCTCTACAAAGAAAATATTCCTGCCGAGTTAAAAACATCATGTTTAGACTTAAATTGCTCCATCATAAAAAAAACCTTTAAAAAAGTGGCATGAGGCGAGGGATGCACCAGGGAATATCAATGACGAAATTACTTTCATGCAAGAAGTTTCCAACACAAATGTAAAATATGTCTAAGAATTGTAAGTGTAAAATGTGAGAGAGGATTACATCAAAAATGTGTTGCTACTCATAAATGTCAAGCGTAATTTAGATCAATATTTTTTTCCTCAACTTTTTGTGAAGACCTATATTTTTGATAGATTATTTCCATATATTGTGTATAAGAGATTAAAGCAAATGGCATAAAATAAGCTTTTTTTTATTGTTTTTATGTTTTGTAAAATGTGTTTGTGTGTTATATTTATATTAATGAAGTTTTTTGTTTTTCAGTGAAATTGTAGCTGGCATATATAACCCAATTTTAGCATCAAATCTAAAGTTAGGTGCTTTTGTTAACATTGTTGCTCACTCAGTTTTTTATGTTATTTTCATTGATTTACTCTATTTCAAGCCATTTAAATTTTCAAAGCTTAAAAATGAGTGTTAAACGAAAAAAAAAAATATATATATATATATATATTGACTGGTAGTTTTTTAGTATATTAAATAATTGAAATAAAGGTGTGTGTAATTAAATAAACTGCAGGTAGACATGTTAGATAGTTTATGTAAAAATTTGATTGCAAGAAGTTTAAAGCTTACAAAGTTATTAAAATTTAAATAAAATATATTTTCAGTAAAATAGCTTGCACTTTTAGCACATCTTTTTGTCATTTATCTTAGCACTCGAAGTGTTAATACTCTTTGACAAAGCAAATTAGTTTTAAAACAAGAGATGAGAGTTAGAAAAGAGTACATCATGTTTATAGCAATGAAAAGAATTAACTCTCCTGTTTAAGTTAAGAACATTATTAATATAATATACAATTTCACAATTGATAGATACACTAATTTTTGAATTAAATAGCACAAACAATTATAGAAAAATACTATTCTTAAAAATATATTTACATTTAACTAAACTTATCACAAATGATGTATGCTTCAAACAATTGTCAAATGCTTGAGCAAATTGAATATTCAAGATGATTAAAATAGTTCATTTTTCACCTAACTAAGAAATAATAAATACTGTTTTTCATCTTTCACTTGAAAGTAGACTTGGTATGATCCATTAAAAAAGATATTAAAATCTGGACTAATTAAAAAATTAATAAACATAATCGTTCAATTTACAATCAATGATTGATATTTTGTTTTAGCACTTAAAGTTAGTTTTGTGTTGCTTCAATTTTTAACCATAAAAAATAATATTGACAATTTATTTCTGCAATGTTACCAAATATATGATCATTTTCTACACTTCTTCATTGTTCATTATGCATACATGTTCAGTCAGGCATGTCTATTGAGATAACAGGAACAACAGGTTTTAATAATTCAGTCTTTTTAACAATTTTTTCTGGTTTTGAATCAGAAGTTCCAATGTTACCTGAATGGTCATTTACAATCTGTGATCGTGCTTGAGCTCTATCATCATTTTGCAAACTGTAAGCTATGTTAGCATATTCTTGAAGAAATGGACAAAGACTCAACAGAAAATGACAGAAATCCTTACGTATACCAAACCACCCTGTTGAGTAAAAAAAATATAAATATAATATGTTCAATGAATAGTGTAGAACAATTATTTTTAAAACGAACAATAATAGAGAGACAATATATAAACATTTGAGGAAAATAAATTGTGTGGGTGTGCAGTTAATATATCTAAGAATAGAGAATGTGTTATCAACTAACATTATTTTCATGGAAAAATCAAACAGTCATTAAATAAATTTCTATACTTATTATTTTGTCCACTGGGTATATTGAAAGTTTATTATAAAATATAAAAATATATTTAATGGTTTGTAAATGTTGAATGTTTAAAAAAAAAATATATGGTGAGATTTTAGAAATGTTAGCTCAACTACATTTATTTTTGTAAGTGTACCAAAAATTTGTGTTTGGTTATAAACCGAAGGTAACATTGTTTTAAAAATATATTGGATAAAATTTTATTTGAGATTATGAAAAAGGTCAGTTAGACAATTTTCTCTCTCTTATGAAAAAGGTCAGTTAGACAATTTTCTCTCTCTAAGTTTTCTAAAAGGTGGGCACAATGCAACCCTTTTTGATTATTTCACTGCGGGCCTATATTGTTAAATATATAGTAATTGCAATACATTTGTGGATGTAATTCACTCTTTTGATTATATTACCAGTAGAAACAAGAACATTAAAATATGCATGTCTTGAAAAGTGTATATACTTTCAGATAAATAATATTTTTGTACATTGCTTTGGTAAACATTTCTCATCATTTTCATATGTTTAAGAATCTTGTAGGCATGTGTACAATAACATAAACATAATCATAATTTATGGCTCTTGAATAATTGATAACATTAATCTATAATGTTCAGAAAATTGAAAAATGACACCTGGACACAAGATTCGAACCCGAGACCTTTGGCTTAGTATGCCAATGGTCTAACCACCGAGCTATCCAGGAATCATTCAGACATGAAATTGAAATTTTCCTGTGCTAATTTATGAATGTTTCATTTTTGCCAAAAGTCATGTAAATTGATAATGGACCTGCATAAGGATGGCAGACATGAAAATATATTTAGTGTTTTGCTCTTAATTATAAAAATAATCAAATAATTTATATTAATAGTTGATAAATTAGCTTATAATAATTAATTATGATGTGGAACAATATTTAACCTTGTTACAAGTCAACAATTAGAGATTGTTTCACACACCACCCTGGCTGGCCCAAGTTAACTCGTCTCAGCAAGACGCAGACTCCACAACACATCGTGGCACTGGCCGCAATGCCTAATATTTTACTGAATCTAGGCCCGTGGTTCATTCCCCGTCGTGAGTATCGAGCCACGCCCAAAGAAAATAGAACAATATGTGCAAGTGTGCTGCGCTCTATTGGCTGGGTTTGGCAAACTCATAGAACTGTTCTTTCCACACACGCCTGGAGAGGCGTGGTATGTCCTAATATGTTTTAGACGTATGCTACCCCCTACCCCTCTTATCATTCACGCGCTTTGAGAATGCGTGGTAGATTCATAGGATATATAATGGTAGGATTCTGTAATGTAGTCACATATTACATACTGACTTCAAGATGAGCGACATTGTCATAAACCGATCTAAATTTTCTTTGGACTTAAAATATTTTTAACTTATTCAAAATTATCATTTCTGGACTTGTAAAATTTAAACTTATTGATGATTAACATGGAATTCACATCTAATGGAATTAGTATATTTGGGCTCTTAAAGCCTTGAAAATATTTTAAATCTTTGGGCAGTTAGTTCAAACCGTTATGTCCTATCTTTGCGTTATGATCTCTTTGTGGGACATTTGGTCTGTGTGTTTTTACTTGAAACTTCAGCTTATCCACCCAACGGATGTTTTTTGCCCTTTTGGATGGTTATTAACTGATAACGTCGTTCGTCGGCTCTATTTACTTTAATATTTTGTAGGATTATCATCATCTTGTTATTTATTGGGAGCTTTTTAATAGTGCTGAAATGCTTGAGGTTTATTCTTTGTTAGTTAAAGATGAAGACGCAAGGCGGCAAGATTGTACTGTAGACTTCGTTCTAATAATTAAATGTTTGACCAAGCCGCTTGGCAGATTCAATGTCAAAATTAAATTTTGATGTTTTGGTGGATGATTTTAAATATAGTCCTGTTCAGTTAATTTAATGGAGCCATATTGATATTGTTTTAACTAATTGAGAGCTACCAAAAAGGGCAATTAGATAATTATTTTGTATTTATAATATTGTATCCCTGATTAGTTATTAATGCCTAGATCGTGGATTTGCCTGTAAATTACAATTATGACAGGGCTAAGGATATCAAACAGAGATTGTTATGAAGGCCAATTTAAATTATATTATATAATGTTTTTTGAGCCGCCATTTATGGGCAAGAGTAGGTGTCTTGCAAGTATCAAATGTTGATTATCTGTAGTTATGACTGGTGCGAGACCGTCCTGCCAACTTGTCACGTTGGAACTTACCTTTATTACTTCTCTCGTTTTGTATAATGCCGTTTTTTACTTAAAGTACTTTCTATGGCTCATAAAACCTGTGTTTGAAAATTAAAGCATGTTCATTTCAAACTTATTTTCAGCGCATAACGCTGTCAACTGTTTCACTCGTATCATCGAGTATATGTTTGTTGCTTGAATATAATAACTCTCTTGTTACCATCCCTGACTTATTTATGAGTGATGATGAGGGGGGCGGTGGTCACAAATAAAATAATCTTTACATTAAAACAATTAGTTATTACTAACTAGATGAAAGTAGTTTATATTCTACTGATGATTTCCACTTTTAAAACTCTTAAAATACATCAAATATGATATTACAGTTATGTTTTATAGTTATAATTAATAGTGTAGCAGCTGGCTATATTACATTGTTTTCTTCTGTTAAGAAAATGCTAGCTTTTTTTATTACTGCCTGAAAACATATTACATTTTAACCAGAAAATATACCTATAAATATCAGGCATATGGCCATTCTTGAAAATGCCCAGCTAAGTCTCAAAACCATTTTAAGGTAAAATGAATTTTTTTTTGTACAAAACTCACATGAAAAACTCAATATTTTTCTGACAAGTAATTCTTAATCAATTAGAATTGACATTTTATATAAACCTGTATCTTATTCCATGTACAGTAACTAATTTTTGTAAATAGAACTTATTTCATTAACACTTACATCTATTTCCCCCTTTTGCTCCAAACGACATCAGGATAAGTGTGCAATATGAAATGAATAATGGAGACACAACACCAATGTAGCTTAAGGAAATATCATCATCCAACTTATTAGCAAGCAGTACCTGGAAAAAAAAAATCAAAATCAAAACAAGCTAATAAAAATTTCTATAAGATGGAAAATATTTTAAAAGATTGTGCTAGCTTTAACATATTGTTAAGTCACTTTAAAAAAATACCAGGTATAACTTATATTTTGCCTCCGGCAATAAAAGACTTTAGGAAAAAGGGAAGTAGAATGATATAATGTAAGATAGGTGTAGCATATAATATAACCACAATGTTCAAAGTGTCAACATCACAATAGATAAGTTGATGTTCAAATATAAGACAGGTGCATTATGGGGGGGAGGAGGGGGGGTTGCTCAATATCTTCAATTATGACTGATTTTTCCATCCCTTCTTTGGGCTAGTGAAAGTGCATTTTCTCCTAAATAAAACCCTCTCAATACCTAAAATATAAAGCTAAAACCTTTGGGTAACTTCAGAAATAATTACAGTCTGTTAGGTGTTTTATCTGAAAATAGATTGCTCAGGTGATGCGAGATATTGTTACACTATTTCAATAAACATTGATATTAATCCTTCCTATTTATTAAAATTGAATAGCATTAATTAAATACAGTCGGACCTCCATATATTGAACTTGATGATGCCATAAAAAATTATATATATATATATAAACATTGGTGCATAGAAACAATCTTTTAAATACACGATATTGTGTAGTCTATTGTATTTAGAAATATTTCCTAATCAATACACTCATTATAAGTAAATATGATTCCCATTATTTAGGCCTACAAGTTATGTTCATAAAGATAATTAAAAACAAACAAAAATAAAGATGTGTTGAATATACCTTAAAAACAATAGCAAGCATAAACTGTTGGTCAAAGATAATGAATCACACAGAACCTAATTTATAGAGAAAGGCTACTTGGGGAAATGGGTGAGAGGAGTGTGGGTTCCTTCTTCCTCTTGCGACATCTCCATTCTATTTTTTTTCACTTGTTTTCCTTTCCATCGCATTACAAGGGGTGGGGGGGAGGGATCTCATTTCGTCTTGAAAAAATTTAATATATAACATTATTTTTTGATATTTAGAAACAGTTTTTCTATGTAATATCACAGGGATTCTACAAAACTTTGATACAAAGAGAAATTTGATATGTGGAAGTCCCACCGTATACAAATCTTTTTGGGGCCATTCTTAAAATTAAATAACAATGGTATATGAAAGAAGTTCTAAATATGAACACCAATATCAGAATGCCTGTAACCATAAACTTAAATGTTAGTAACTACAAGTTATGACTATTTTTATTTTCAAGCTATTATAGTGATATTTTAAAAATGGTAGATCTATTTATATGATCAGGTTAGGGAAGCACAGGAAGGACTTGTTCACACAATAAGAGTCCCCTTAATTTAAATTACTCTTGAATAGCCTCTACCAAGTTTTTATACCTGGTTTCTTTACTACAATCATCTAACCTTCCAACAAAGTGTTGTCACAGATGAAACAGCCTTATCTAATATTTTATTAAAAATTCTAAAAACAAAAAATGAATGAATAAAATAAATTATTAAAACATTATTAAATTTATATATATTGATAAAAAAATTACATCATGATATATCATAATATAATATTTATTTATTATATGATATTTTATTTTAATATTATTTTTATTCTTAAGGCTCCTACTAAAAAATTTCTAATTTTAAGAAAAATTAGGTTATCTGGAGTCATAATTCTACCTGCCTGCCCATTTTAAATGTTCTACCACACCTAAATGGTGTGTTTTTCTGCTAAACAACCCCCCTTATTCGCA
>CABFVZ010003249.1:0-24226 GCA_902151445.1 Timema monikensis | reverse complement strand
TTTTCAGCATTTAATATTTATTAGGAGTGTTTTTTTTTATCTGCTTGCCAAATTTTAGTTTTCTACCAAACTGGAAAATAGTAAAGTACTAGTTTTTGAAATTTTGAGCCCCCTTAACCTCGTTTTGCCAATTTACTCTAAGAAATTTCATAATTTATCATTTAAGTGGGTTATCTGGAGTTCTCTCTCTACCTGTGTGCCAAATTTTAATATTTATACCGCTTCGAAAAAGTTTTTTTTTTACTTTAGGCTCCCCCATTTCCTGGAGCCCCATTAAGAAATTCCCCAATTTTAGATTTTTCTGTTTAATAGGGACAATCCCACTATCTTCCTTCTAAGAAAAATTTCAAATTTGCAGGCCTAGTTGAGAAAATATGTTGATGAGTGAGTCAGTGAGTTGCACACCTTTATGCCCAGGTGTTGAGAAAATATGGTGATGAGTGAGTCAGTGAGTCACACACCCTTTTGCCCCTCCCCACCTTCATAGCTGGATGAAATTTTCAAAACCCTCAAAATTGTTTAAGCCAATTCTAGAAAAGAACCTTCATTTTTAATTTCAAGGCTCTATGTCCGCTGGTTCAAACGATATATCAGAGTAGGCACAAACAAATTTGTCAAGTATGATCTTCTCCTGGCACCTTAATCATGTCAGCCATTGGGTGTGTCCCTTTTGCAGCTCATTAACTGGTTTTAAATGGCTACATAATTTCTTACAAATAAGGAAAATACTATATCTGGTTCCATTTTCATCCTTTTATAAATTAATTTTAATAACATACTCAAAAGACCGCCTCTGTATTCTAGTGGTCAAAGTTCCTGGCTAGAGATCTAAAGGCTCAGAGTATGATCCCCGGTGCTTACAGATTTTTTGTCTAGTGGGTCTATAACAGGGTCAACTCAGCCTTATGAGGACAAAGAGGAGCCACTTGAATGTAATGTAGTGTCTCCGGTCTAGAAAACTGAGATTAATGGCTGTAGGGTTAAATGTGTTTAAGACATGATGCTCTCTATCTGCGGGGAAATACATTATTTTCACCAACAGATGGCGGCCACTTGGTCAGTATGTCTCGATTGCGGGCTGACACCATGGATTTTTTTAATGTTCTCAAAATGTTATTGTTGACACAAAATTAATGCAAATACAAAATTAAAAGCTGGATAAATTACAGTTAGCTCTTAACTGAACAAAGTTTACCCTAGTTTTTAGTTTCTGTGGTCTAACACATGGATAACAACACTACCTGTGGGAAAGAGATGATGAGAGTAGTTCAGCAGAGGGACAGCTGAATTAAACTAGAAATGGAATTAGAAAACCATACTGATCTGTCACATATACACCAAGATGTCACAAGACAACCACCCAGAGTACCCGTCCGAGAATCCAACCTTCAACTAACTGTCAATGGCAATTCAGTCTATCATGAATATGATTTTAACTGATAGGGAGGTGGTTTTGGGGTGTACCAAATAAGATTAAACCTCTCGCTCTGAGCATTAGCCAAGGTAGTAGAAATAGGGGGTATTGAGGCTCTGTAATTGTTTTTACTGACTCAACTAAACCCTAGCCAGAATTCCAAGTTTATTAAATGATGCAAAGTGTAAATGATTATTTCAATTTTAATCGGATAAGAGATACTCAAATAAAAATACAAGCATCTTGATATGATTGCTATTAAAACCATATTCCTACTAATGCTACTGAAATTTAAATAAACTTATATTATAAAAAGTAAAAGAACCAGTTTGTGCTTTTTACTCAATTTCGCCCATATGAAAAAATAAAACACATATAATTTGTCATTGTTTAAGGCCGTATTTCTCAAACTTTTCTCAATAGAGGACCACTTGATAATCGTTTGATAAACATGAGGAACACCCACCATAATATAATAACTGCAGGGGCCTCTTGCCACAACCAGAAGTTATATTAATCTATGTACTCATCAAATAATAACAGACAGTATTTTAATTTAGCTTTGTTTCGTATGTACATTTCACATGAAATACTACTTGTGATATAAAGTACAATTAAGAAATGTGAACAAAGGTGCTAAATATAACATATTATTTTAATTTATTTAATATACTATAAAGAAATAGTGTCCCTATGCCCTTCTGATTAATCCTTTACGTTTAAGCACCATAGATAACAAACGGTTTTCAAATCCCATCTTGGCAAGTTTATTTCCTAGAGCCCCATGACCTCCAACGCATGGCAGTAATAAGTCTTATTTATTCATCCATCACATAGCAGTAATAGGTATTATTTATTTTCTCCAGGTACTTGGTGATATTCTTCCCTCTCTCCCGCTTTTTATCATCTCATATTTTCTCACCGACTTATTTCTCAAATTGGTTTGTCTTTCTGTCCTAGCCAGCCTTAATCTTGTGTCCACTTAACTTTATATTCTTTGCTCTGCTCCAAATCAGTTTATGTTAAAACACAATTATAATTATTAAGATTCACCTCCCTCCTAACACACACTCAACCCATTAAATAGATTGCCCATATTTTGTATGCTACCACTAATAGTTGAGATGTGTTTCAAAATTGCTGTTATAAGTGTAAGTTACCCCAAGTTCCTCTATTACATTACTTAGTTTAATAATTCACATGTCCTATAAAACAATATCACATATATGCAGAGCCCTGCGTTTGTGGAGATCGCGATAATTCGCGAATGTTAGATATGGCATTTTTTCTTTCAGATGTTCACATTTCAGGTTACCCTGATTGCAAATATATGCTCAGAATTGTCGCGATAATTCGCGAAATCGGCGTTATAGCGCGATAATCGCGATTTAGTCACGATTTTCGGCATTCGCGCTAATATTTTGGGATATTGAAAAATAAATATTTTTGTATAATATTTTGTCTTTGTGACTTGTACATACTTTTCCCGGACCAGCTGCCGCTAAATCTTACTTTTTTAATAAGTTGACAGCACATTTTTTTGCGGACTAGTGTTTTTTTACCGTTTTGTCCAAACAAAATGTAATTTTTGGTTTTCACTTCAATATGTTTAGTTTACCTGTTTCAAACATTGTCCTGGAAGTCTAGTTTTAACCCAACAAAGTCACCTTAATCACGAAAGTTTGGTAAAAACCACTTTTTTAACGCTTTTGTCTTAATTCGATAATTTCGTCGCAAAAATAGGATTTTTGTAATTCACCGCTTATTCACCGCTTTTGGGAAACTTAAAAACGAAATTGGGCTTTTTTATTCACCATAAAAGCAGGGCTCTGCATATATGTAATGGATACTACATTTATTTAAGGTTAAGAAAAATCTGCGTTGTTATCGTATGGAGTGAAATGATAAGGAAACTGGATTTGTAAGACACCTACCCATACCCAACTGTGTTGGCTATATAAAATATTAACGTATAAGGATCTATAGTTGTGCATTTACCTTAATCACATTTACTCCTGTCACCAATGAAGCTATAAGTAGGATAAACTTAGATAACCACTAGGTATTCAATTTAGCCAGTGGTGAATATAAGTAGATTTCTTTGAATGATTTTCACAGCAAATATATAATCATATATTATAATAAAGTAAGTTTAGGAATAATGTATATAAATGGGAAAAAAATAGGTTTAAGATATTCAAAATAGAGCAAATATATAATCATATATTATAATAAAGTAAATTTATGAATAATGTATTTTTTAAATTTAAATATAGTAGCTATGTAATAGTAGCAAAGTGACATACTGAAAGTAATGTGTATAGGTCCACATAGTGTCTTGGATTTGTATGTGAAGTGGTTTTTATAAAGTAGTGAATAATCTTATAATATTCCAAAGTATTTATATTTTTAAATAGAATGTATGATTTAAGTTTGGTGGCTCTTATTTTACAATGTCAACCTAAAATAGAGGTTGCCTTGGAGCTAAAGTAAATACAGTAACTAAAATTGAGTCTATACTTCACCTGAAATATTAGAATGGGTATGACAAGAAATGTGTATCCTAAAGCTGAATTGAATGATGTCCGTCTTTGTTGTGGATTCACTTCTGGTGCTCGCAGCAAAATGCCAGCAAAAATTATTGTGTATAGCACTCCCACCAAAGAAAGACACATGAGAATCCAGAGTGGGACAAAGACAACTTCCCAGCTCCAAGAGATAAACCCATCCAAACGAAGGGCCAGGAAGATGAACTGGAGAATGTTTACAGAGCAGAAAAGCTCCAACTGAAATAAAATTCAATTCAAATTAAGCTCGTATGGCTAGAAAACATTTAATACTTAAGAAAAGATTTACAAGCACAAATCAGAATAAAAATGTATCTCAATACCAAGGAATGGAGTAAGCATTTAATATTTCCCAAATAATTTTGTTAATAGTTTTATTCTTTAAATAAGTGTTGAAAAATAAAATAACAAATAAAAGTCAACAATAATTTAATATTATCACAATTTGGCTTTTTATACATTTTATAAAAGGTCATCCTTTGAGATATAACTTTTAATAAAATTAGTGGTTTATTACAGTGGACAATTGAGGACAGCAAAAAAATTGTACTAAAAGAAAAATAAATTTACCTATTTTGATTTAATGATTTAATTTTATAAGTACTTTTAAAGTGTATCATCTCTCATGTGTTTTCAATTACCATTTATAACACATATTTGATATTTCTTTAAAAACATGTCTTAGAAAACAAGCTAAGTGAAATAAAAAAATGCAGCAATTACACTTCTTAAAATATAGTTAATCTTTAATAAAGTGGTGGCTTAGCATAAACACAAATACAAGCCAAAAATATGGTTCAAACATACATATAACATACATCTCAATAAATTATTTTTAATGTCCTCAAAATTATATAGTTTGTACAGTATTTATCTAGAAGAGGTTTCAAACCATAAATATAAAGAGTTTAAAATGAACCAAATTGTGTGTGTGTGTGTGTGTGTGTATACACACACACACACACACACACAAGGGTCGAGCAATTAATAATACCAAAGCCAAGTGTACCTGTAATTTAAATTGTTACTTTATATTCTTGGTACTATTAATTAGTTTATATTCTTGATACCATTAATAAGAAAGTTTAGGTTACAATTGAAGTAAATGGCAAAGTATTTTAACAACATAAAAACAAAAGGTGTTAAAAAGTATTCAATAGTTTTAAGTGCCAACGATAGATTTTTAGCGGGGTGAAGGGGAATTAATTTTGACATAACTTGATAAAAGCTTGAAAGTCACATGTGTGATTTGGGCATGTAATGAGTATGGAAACAGAGAGTATTATAAGAAGAACAATAGAGCTAAAGTATGTTGGAAAAATACCACAAGGAAGACCTTGAAGAAGAGGGGAGGAGCAGCAGGTGGTAGTAAGAGTTCAAGAAAGAGGAGAAGAATGGACAAGAGTTAAGCCTGCGACACAATGCATGCTGGGCAGAGGCAGAGGTGAGGCATAGTACAGGAAGAGGTTATGGAAAGGCATTCCATATTGAAACCAATCCTCAGACAGTATTCAGTGGCGCAAGTGATATGGCATGTGAATTAGAGGAACTTCTGCTAGATTTAGATTTTGAGTATGACTCAAAATCTAATAATTTAGCTACACTGTACAGTACTTTATTTGTAAAAATAAAATGAAGACTATTTTGAAAAGTAAGTACAAGAGAAAAAGAAAACCCCACTATGAGGTTATGTTAATATCAAAAGCTACAAACAATTTTTTTAGGGAATCATACCGAGTGAGTGGAATTCAGTTTGTTGAACTTCATCAGCTGTTTAAAATGACATCAAAGGGTAATAATGCAACACTCAGAATCCTATTGGAAGTGAAGAAAAACTAGCAGCGCATCAAACTGTGTGATGTCGGTGCAGAGGACAAAGAAAAACTGTGAGCCTACTACAACCAGACAAAGGCACAATAGAGTTATCCCTATATTGTGCCTGCACTGTCCAATGTGCAGTAAACCATAAAAACACATATTCTACAAATTATCATCTGCTGCGCCTGCCCTGCGTACAATATACAGCTGACCTAAGGTAGGAGGAATGGTGGAAAGACCGCGCAAGATGAAGGCCTTTTACAAAACTGAACCAACCACAGGCTGGAAGCAATAAATTATGATGATGATGATAGAATTTATTTATTAATTACATATTAATACAAGTTATATTAATACAAATATATTAAAAGTAAAAAAAATAGAATATTCAAATGATTAAATTTACAAATTAGCGCTAATGATCATTATTTTATAAGAGACAGACCATAAAATCTGGTGCAAAGTGCCTCTTAGTATTCATTTAAATAAATAAAATAAAAATGAAGTTGTTACATTGAGATAGTACCTAAATAAAAGTAAAGATATTTAAAATACATAAAGGTAAATTTGTTATTTTAAATAGCCACTGTACAACAAATGAAGAGTGGCAAGGTTTATATAAAAGCATTCAAAACTATAAAAAAACAAAGGAAGAAGTTTGGTACTAAATATTAACTAGGTGATAACCCATAAGGATAGCAAAACACTACAAAAACACCTTGTTAAAGAAATAATAATACTATTGGATGATAATGATGAGTATTGGTGGTGGTGGTGATGATGATGATGATGATGATGATGATGATGATGATTATGATGATTATGATGATTATGATAGTTGTGGAATAAAAACTAAGTTTAAGCCAATGAGAGTGCAAATCAAGCATGTGTGGCATGGTGAATTGCAGTCTTTTAAGGAATAGTGTTAGCTAAGCAAATGTGTATGTTCGGTTCAGTAATTCTGTAGTGGTTCTGTTTAGTGAACAAATAAACAGTCGTGTATTTCCTTTATGTAGTGATAATGTTTGCTGGTTTTAAGGGTATGATATTATTATGTAGGCTAGACCAAAAAATCTAACCCGTGTAAAGTTTACAGCCACTGTTTTAGGAATTTCAAATTAGATTCTTCGATTCTCGGTGAGGGTCATTAGTAAAGCTATTGGGTGTATATGGTCATAGCCAAATTATATTGGAACCCAATAAATTTAACATATAAAGTTAAAGAAATAATTTTAAAATAGCAACTCTTGAGACTTGCACAATGCTCCAATCCCCATTTTCAATTATTTGAATGCATGTAATTAAATTTATTATTATTATTATTATTATTATTATTATTATTATTACCGCATCTTACTACTCGATGTATAAAATTAAATCATAAATATGTCATTAGCATCAATGTAACTAAGAAGGTTTTGTCACTTGAGTTGGAAGTCTTAAGTAATTTACTTATCTTACTAAACAGTTCTTATCTTCATTTTCTTAAAAAAGGAATCATAGGACCTAATTTCCTAAATGGTAAACTAGTCTCACAAGGATGGCTACTCAAGCTATAGAATAAAATTCCAGTTTAATTCCTAGCAAAAATAAAAAATTTGCCGATTTTTAAAAATCTTTTCCTTTGGATGTGAGACTAGAAATCCTAAACATCTATTGTTGGGGAAAAAATGCCACAAGCCACATATAGAACCACTCTCTTCTTTCTCACCCTAGAATAAAATAAAAATTCAGGGTACAACCATGTGAGAGGTCCTCGTCTGGAAATTAGACTCCTCTCCAAGATGTTTGGAGTGGTTCTCCACCAGAAATTTTTTTAAACTTGGATACCCCTAAAAGCTATTTAGAGTGGTCCTCGCCTTTAAATTTCCGACAGGCGGCAGAATTCAAATACTTTTCCTGAGGTTTTTCTTGATGCACAAAATTCAAGAATAATTCCCGGTTTTTCTGGTTTTACCCAGTTAGTGGCCACCCTGTCATAGATGTCTAAACAAGCGAGCGAGTAATAGGCCTCCTGTAACAGCTGTTTACGCAAGCAAGTAATAGTGCCAACATGATAAAAGAAGAGATGATAAGTTCAAAATATCACCAAAGGTGGTAGGCACAGTCTTCTCTTTGAACATACAAATAGTAACTATGCCCAGATTGGTAACAAGCAGCAGTACTAAAGTTACTTAGTATCTAATGCTTTTTAAAGCAACATTTATAAAACTAATTAAATGATGTGCCCATGTGAAACACCAAAACATTCATTTACACCACAACATGTATTTAAACCTCAATGTGCAATGTTAGACAGACAAGGTTCTTAAAAGAGCACAGCATATTAAAGTTATGAGTACATTAAGTCTTTTTATTGAAGTAAATTGGGGTAAGCCTGAACCCTGACTGACAATTGTGTCAAGCCAAAATATGAACCAGGTCCCCACTTAGCTGAAGATAAAGTAGGCCTTGTTAATTTCATCCCAACACAGATTGTTGACACACTATCTACTTACACTATATTGTTTACAGTATTTTAAAGGATAAGATAATGTCTGAGTTAATAAAAAATCCTCAGCATACATTTTCAGTAAGTAAATTTTTTCAGCAGTAACACAAGGAAACTAAAAAAACTAAATATTAATCAATTGATAAATACGTACCATGGTGTTAGTTAAAAATTATTAACTTATGTTTGACTTAAAATTTTATAGAAATTAATCTAGTATTAAAACATGTTAAGTATAACCAAGAATTATTTGGATTAAAACTATTTACACTGGAATATAAAAAAGCATCTAGCTTCCTCTGACAAGCTGACCTATATCCATGTGTGTGACGATTACTATGAGTTAAAGGTATACAAATATATTATTAGATTAAAAACTAAAATAAGTTAAACAATTGGTGTTCAAGTGAGTATTAGCATTTCCAGGAATTTCATGAAGTTACATAGCTTAAATGTATCATTTCACCATTTGTCTTTATGCAAAAAAAATAAAAAATTAGGTATAATTATTAATGTCTTACCTCAAAAGAACGGTCATGTTTAACTGCCCAAATACAGACAGCAATTGAAACTATGGAAATAAATATTAATGGGATGAATACTAGGATCCAAAGATGTCTTCCTGAATCCAATTTGTCACACACCAACAACTCAAACATAAGTAGTATAAGATGAAGTGCAAGACTGATGAGCATTGCTTTATAATGTACATATGCTTCTCCTTCTAATCTGAAACAGTTTCATTACCAATTAACTTATACTTTGGAGGCAGAACAAATAAACACATAAGAATATTTGATTAACTAAATTGATGGCTAAGCTAATACCAATTGCATCTCATAAGATTTGATAAGAAATTCCATAAACTGCAGTTTCGATAACAAGTATTTTAGGCCGCCAGTTATAAGAGTGTAAATCAAGGTGAATAGATTTTTTTTTAATGTTTCTGTTAGGTAAACTATTCTTGTGTGTTCATATATGTCATTAAAAAAAAGAGGTAATGCAAGAAACGAAGCCACCAAAAAAACCCCAAGTGTTTTGGATTGGAATGCATTAAATCTGACACTGTTTTTTGCCATATCAATATGAGCTCAAAATATTTGTCAAGGAAATTATATAATATAACAATGTTAAGCTGCATAAAATAGTCTTTAACCATTCATAGAATAAGAGATTATGTCATAAATGCAGCAATGTTATGTGGATAAGTTCAGTTTTCAAGATCAGTTGCTAATTTAAGTCCTTATCATTGTTAAGAAAATTATTTAAGTGACTATAAAAACTGCTGTCGCTTTAGTGTGAGGAAATTGTTGAAAAAATCCTTAGAGTAAATTTTCGATAAATACAACCAAGAACAATATCTAAAACCATTTCCAGAATTAATATTTTCTAATTATTTTTAGTAAAATAAAAAAATGTAATAGAGCTCTATTAATGAATAGTCTTTTGACACGTTTGACCCTCTTTCAGAACAAAAATAAACCAGTCATTTTATATCAAAGAAATATTCAAATAAAACTGATTTGGGTCATATTTTGTTAACAGTTCTAGAGTTGCAAGAGGGAGGTCAAACCCTTTTATTAAATGTTAAAAATGTGTGTTATGAGTTTTAAGTACTCGTGTTATGAGTAACTTGGATGGAGGATTAAAATCCAAACATAAATCTAGTCAAAGTGAAATTGTATCTATTTCTCAGTGGGCAAATATGAATTTGTTATGATTGAAAGATTTATTTCATGCAAAAATAAAGTTTAATTTGTGGATACATGGTAAAATGATTCTATTTGTCTCAAATGTTATGTTTTTTAATGAATAATATGGTAAACGACATTACAATGCAACATACGGTTAGATGGATTTTTTTATATCCAAGTTACCCCTATTTGTTGAGTGAGAGACATTCTTCAGTGCTGTTAGAGCTACCCTCAGCTTATACTGACTAATCTAACGTCACAAAATAAGAGGCCAAAGATATCTATGTGTTGCTCTTTTTTGGCTATATAGAGGCCATGATTTTTCGGCTTCCCACCTCTCAAGACTTCCACTATATCAATCCCCTCACTCTTTACTTTGTAAAGAAAGTGATTCTACAATAGATAAAGATTGTACAGTCCACTGTAGAACTCTTAAGAGCTATTATTTAACTCATCACTGTTAGGATACAAAAAGGCAAATGGAAGAACTCAAGTATGCTGGTCCATAGTCTTGAAGCTATTGATGTCTGAATGTCCTAGTTGCTCATGCCTTAGCTTCACAGACTCCTCTGATAAATTTGCCTGCTCAGTGATTTTATTCCTCGAAAAGGATCTTATAACATTGATTCATATTTTTAATTTTTGTTACAACTACTCAATTATGCATTAGAATCTACACATCAATTTTGCTTTCATCGAAAATCACCTTGAACCATTTACTAGTTAGAGCTATAGCTGATAATATATTTTTCCTAAGTTTTGGAACATATAACACTATTTCGAGTGTTTGAAGCTCCCACTATCCATTCATAGTGCTAACACTTCCACAGAGCTGATACCTTCTGCTTGAACATACAAATTATCTTCTCTCTGTACGTCACTCAAACACAGATAACCCCTTCTTAAGACAAGTCAAATATTTTGACACAGCAGTGTCCACCTGCCACACAATTTAACATCCAGTAGCACACACAATTTTATATTCAGTACTAAAATCCAGCCTGCTTCGACTCGTGCTGCTTACTTCAATCACTATTTTTCGCTAGCAAGTTATGAAATTGTTTTTTTTATGTGATCCACTCAACCACAGTAAAAACATTTCATATCCTTCTTACTGCTAGATTTTTCTTATTCTCTTTCTTCTCATTGTTGTGGGATGCTTGACTTTTTAATAATTTTTTAATTTTTTTTATATACAGCGTCACAAACGCTGTTGCAACATCATCGTTCTGCATGAACCACTTTTCTTCCCTGAGAAATGGAAAGGCTGGGTTCTCGATCATCTGCATTAATTATGCTTAAGACTTCGAAAGACCTAAGGTTATAATATAAAGGTGAAAGGATAGTATACAAAAGAAATTAATAAAAAGTTAAAATTATTAACAGGTTAAAATTAAATATATTTTAATATTGAGAAACAAATCCAAGTTACGCTTTCGATAAACATTAAAATATATGAGATAAAAATAAAAAGATTAAAAATATTTGTTTCGTTTTCAACCTTATTTTACATTATTTGAATTACCTGTAACTTTATACTTTTACTTGTTTACTCCATTTAAATTAGCCATCTTCATTGTTTGAATTGTTTTAATTGTTTGTTGTCCTCAATTCATTTCTGATAATAATTATTTTAATATGGTTTCATGTATTTATTTTTCTGAATGATGGTCACCATTTGACTTGATAATTATGTTATGTCATGAATATTTTTAATCTTTTTATTTTTATCTCATATATTTTAATGCTTATCGAAAGTGTAACTTGGATTTGTTTCTCAATATTAAAATATATTTAATTTTAACCTGCTAATAATTTTAACTTTTTATTAATTTCTTTTGTATACTATCCTTTCACCTTTATATTATAACCTTAGGTCTTTCGAAGTCTTAACCATAACTATTACTGCTCCTTTCTTATTTAAATTTTAGAATGTTTTCTAAAATGATCTGCATTAAATCGGTGTACAAATCCTACACACTTATGAACAAGATGAAGCTAGTCTGCAAATTCACAAGTATTTTCACGATTTTGTCCACATCAGAAACAGCTTCTCCAATGTCCGCTAACAACAGAGCCATTAACTTGAGTGTAGATTCTCCTATGTACACTCACGAGAGAACCATTGACTCAATCATACTTATATGCTGAGCAATAGTGTCGTTAAGATTCATCATATAGCTGAGGAACCTCTGCTATGTTGTTTGTGACTGTTGAGGCAATTTCACATCTGAGCCAATGTCTTGCATGTAATGACTGTTTTTAGTCCACTATAGTAGAGTTTCATTGAATGATTTTTTTGGACCCTGTCTTACTATTCGTTCGAGGTATTCTGTTATGTACTAATTACTCTAATGGATTTATGGATAAGAAAGGTTATATTTATAAGTGAACCAACATTTTCATGGAAAGAGAGTGGAAAACCATTTTGAAAACATCACCCTCAGTACACCCAACCATGATTCGAACCTTAATATCCCCGTCATTGGCAGTCTAGTTTACTGCAAGAACAGTGCCTTAGACCATGCAGCCACAAAAGCAAGTTCTGTTGAAATTATTAACATTCCTTTTTTGTTTCCGTCGTTCCTTGCTGCAAGCTCATTAATTTCAGCTGATACTGGTTTTTCCTTCTTTCTATTTTTGATATCTATAATTTTCTCTATACACAATATTATTTTCATTTTATATTTCCAAAGTTAGAAATGATTACTATCAAATTTCTGAATAAGGAAATTTTAATGTTATCCATCTTTGTAAGTTACCATTATGTTTTTTTACACAAAAAACAACTCAATCTCTGTGAAATTCTCTGCACACTTACAAAGAAACACAAAAATACCACCTAAAAAATGGTGTTGCCTGCATGTCAGCATTTTAGTGTCTGTTCACAACATGCTAATCTTTGTAACATTGTCCTTTATTCACTTACAATGACCAGCACTACTTTTACTACAATGGGAAAATAGAGTAGTTGGAGTCAAAGGATTGACATACAAACTTCACAGCTCTGGTTTAAAGTTTATATTACAATAAAAACTGTATCATCAATCAAAATATTACGTGCAAATAAAAAAGTAGTATTATATTGTTGCAAGCCAACCTGAAATGAGGGTATCTCCACCAGACATAGCTTCCAATAGTTGCACCAATGACGACCATGAATTTCCAAAACCAAATTGGAATAAAAACTGTCCAAAAACTCCAATGGACTGTGCCATCCAAGCGTAAAGCAAACAAGGCAGTAAATATCATAAGACATACATGTACCAAAAATTTGCTGAAATAGAATAAGAACATTTTTAATTTTACAAAGATGGTAAAGTGAGAAAAATTAATAATGACAAAGCATGTAACAATAGCATAGGTTGAAAATGAACTAGCCACATTGCTAAAGGTTTGTATTAATTGGACAAATAAAAATTCATACTTTATGTGGGACATTACAATTAATACATATTTAAGATTAATTTATTTATATCCTGGGATTACCATGAGATGTTATATAAAATGTCAATAACAACATAAGCCTATTTCTTTTCAGAGTGGTTACAAGAATTTCCTTTTCAAATTCACTAGACTTTTTTCAGGTTTTCCAGACAAAAGTTTAATTATTTCCTTGATCCTGTTTTGTCTGTTTATATAACTACTGGTTACTAAGTATGGATCAACCTTCAATGGCACATGTTTGAACTAATATCCTTTGTCTGTGACCTGCGTTGGTAGTGTAGGAGCATGTTACAATAATCTAGTCCATGGAATTTTTAATGAAAGGAAGATATGCCTAATGGGGATGCATTGATAATGAAGCTGTAGTACCAGGTGTTTTGTCTGAATGTGTTGCAGAGGGCCTGTATGACATCATTGATTCAAGATGGCCACCGTTACAAATCATCTGTAACTGCTTTTAGGGTTGTTCTGCGAAAATGTTTTAAGTGTTGTTTTTCCTTTTAATGAAATGAGTAATTGAAAAGAAATATAAAACTTTTTGAAATCTCTTACCGTTTCTGAGATATAGCCCCAAATATTGTAAATTCATCACAAACCTTTGCCAGTATGCTTACTAAATTAGGAAATGTGAAATAATTTGCAACATTCTCAATGAACTACACTATTTATTAAAACTAGAATATCTATATATTTACTAGAGAAATGTATCTATTGAATAGAGAAATTAGGGTGTTAGACATTATTTCCTGAGTCTCAGAATTAATTGGCATGATCAACATCATTTTTATGACAGAGCTTTTCATTGCCACCACACTTACACAGTTCTGTACACTTCAGTGATTGAGCATGGCATTTGCAATGCACAGCACACCATCCTTTGACAAAGGTACACCGTACTAGCTGCAAGCTTGATTGTGGTGCACATGGAAGTGTATACATATTAGGAGAATATTGATTTTATGTCTTTTCCCATCCGAATTGTAAGGACTCTGGGAGATTTGGGTGTTGTTGATCAGCGTATTGCCATTCCATTAGCTGGTAATGAGTCCTTAAGATGCATGGTAATAGAGAGGATCTTGTTGGCAAAAGATTTTCACTTTGTGTTACTTTTTTGGTGAACATCCACCAACACAGCTGACCAATGTCCGAAATATTTGATCCTGGTGAGTAGACTTAACAAATGAATTGCTCTATCAATTGTTAATCTTCCTTCTTAAATTCATCTAGACATCCAAGTCTTGCCAAAGGTTCAAGGATTTATTTTTATGAAGTCTTTAAAGCTTTCAACAAAGATAATTTTCCTTTCTTCTTAAAGCACCCAGTAACATCACACCCTGAAAGAGCATGAAGACCTAGGTATGCCTTAACATTTGTAGACCCTAAGCAGGCGCACACACGTTTGATATCGATAAGTCTTCTATTAGTTCCAACTCTTGTGACAAACATATTATAAAATGGGAAAAACAGTGACCACCACAGTGAATGTATAAAAACATCGGTATCAGGAGAAAAAATGTGGAGGGTAGTAGCTTTGTGACTTAATACATAAAAAGAGTGTAGAATTATTTTTGTGTATGCCTCCTCATATGTGCTTTGAAGATCTCCAACATCATTTCCATCTGATGACTTGGCTTCATTTCTCCAAATAGCTAGCAGAATTCTTTTTATCCTCTGTGCATGCCGAATTTGCTTTATTTCAGAGGTATGCCATAAACTCATCTTTAGTTTTAAAATGATAGAAGAGGGTTATCATGGTAAATTTTTCAATATTTGTAGAATCCATGATTTTCCTACTCTTTTCATTCACATGGAGTGCTTGAGTGAATTTTCTAGGTATGTATCAAATATTAAATGTGTTTCATCGTATTTAATTAACTAAGGTTCTATTTTATTGTTGAATTCAATTGCAAGGTCATGGCATGTCTTCACATGTGAAGGTTTCTGCAGTGCTTGCAATTCTGCCATTCCATCAAGGACAGCTACTGAACATAATTTTGAAACTGTTTGCTCTGGTACAGATAATTTGTCCTCAGTAACATATTTAAAAAAAACATCAGTCATGTTAGAAACCTCTGTATTTTGTTGGTCTTCCAGTATCTTCATTAGATTGCTTTTGTTTCAAGGTAAAATCACTGGACTATCTAAGTTGAACATTTAAAGTGGTACTGCAGAGAATTCATAATCACTCAGGTATTTCTGTAGATCACTATCAGTTCGACTTCTTGAAGAAATCTTCACATGTGTTACAATGAACGATCTGCCTTCAACTGCACTATGGTTTTTGATACTTTTGTCTTAACAACTTTGCGTCCACTTTTACACAAAGAAGGTTTTCTTTTTAGCTTTGTACTATCTTACAGGTAGAAAAAGTATTGTGATTGTCAAAAGAATCGAACTCAAGATTTTGATGAGTTTCAACATTCCATGACCCTCCAAATCTGAAAAAGTGGTTTTTGAATTTTCATATGTCTGTTTAATCTCCAACTAAAGCCTAAACTATTTACCGATCGGGCTAAAACTTGATATCTATGATTACTCAGAGGGGTTTTTTGAATTGGATATCTAACCCTAAAATTAAGGGTATTTTACTCAAGGGCAAAAAGAGAAAAAGTCGATTTTCTCAAAATCGGCTCTAGTAATTTTGATTACATTTCATTTCAAAACATTTATAAATATTCCAAATCAAATCGTTACTCTTAATATTTCGGCAAAATGACTTTAAGGGTTGCGGTCTGATGCGTATATACTAATTTTTTTTATCACATCTCCAAAACTATTTGATATATGAAAATACTTATTGTTGCAAATATGTAGATATGCAAACATATATTTTTTTTAACTTTTCAAACACTAAAGGTAAATTATTGCGACCGTAAAGAAAAAATCTAGCCTGAAACATTGATAGATGTCGATGTCTCATGACCCCCCGAACACCTAAAAAGTGGTCTTTGCAATGCTGTCTTTTTGTGTGTCTTTTTAACCCCAAAATTAAGAGTAGTTTAATGAAAAGCAAAAAGTGAAAAATTGATTTTCTCAAAATTGGCTCTTGTTGATTTTGATTAAAATTTGTATCTAGGCTTTGATTAAGATTATAAATAAACTGGCATTTTTCATTTTTTCCCAAGAAAATGACTTTTAGGGTACTTTGCAGAAGCAGAAATTTCCATATTCCCGCAACTATTTGAGATGCTAAATAACTTATCATTGCAAAATTGTAGTAGTATTAAAAATAAAAAACTTTTATATGAAATATAATTTTATAAAACCAACCGTTTGAAATAATGACAAATATATTAATACAATTATGTGAGCTTTAGTTTACAACTAAAGATCACAAAATTGTATTAAAATATTACTTAAGATAATACTTAAGTTTTAATGCAATAATTCTCTAATGCCATAGAGTAAGAAATGAGCTAGTCGCTCAAAAAGTAGAAGTTCTCTTTCTTTCAACTTCTTAGGGGAAATGTTTGTACAACAATGATCGATCTCTACCATTTTAGAAGTAATAGTCAATATTTACCTATTTTAATGGTCAAAATTTATAAATGAGTAATTTAATAGCAATGCAATGACCATAAGATATTAAAATGTTGAAAATTTTAAACCAGATTTTAATACAAAGTGTTGAGGTGTGTATTACTATACTACTATATACCTATATACTACAGGTATTGTGATTGTCAAAAAAATTGAACTCAAGCTTTTGATGGATGTTGACGTCTCATGACCCCCTGAACCCTAAAACGTGGTTTTCACAATGCCGTCTGTCTGTGTCCATCTGTCTGTCAGTCTTTACCTCGGGCTAGAGCCTAAACTATTTTACCAAATGGGCTAAGACTTGGTATCAAGAGTTTTCATAGGTTTACCCCAAGGAATTTCTGGAATTGGATATCCAAACCTAAAATTAAGGTTAGTTTCCTTAGGGGCAGAAAGAGAAAAAAAATATACTTTATCAAAATCGGCTTTAACGATTTTTATTAAATCTCATTTCTAAGCGTTGATCAATATTACAAACCAAATGGCTACTCTCACCATGTCGTCAAAATTACTTTAAGGGTTTCGGTCTATGCGTAAATTCTAGTTTTTAATTTTATCTTTGTAAGTCTTTGAGATATGAATATTACTTATCATTGCATTCACGTGGATCTATTTACAATAAACATCTTTTAGTTGAAATCTATTTTTATGAATCCAAAAGTTTTCAAGCTAGACACAAATATATATTTCTTTTAACTTTGCCAACACTTTAAGGAAAGTATTACGACTGCCAAAAAAAATCTAGCTTGAGATGTTGATGGATGTCGACGTTTCAGGACACCCCTCCTCCCCCGAACTCTGAAAATTGGTGTTTGCAACGCCGTCTCTGTGTGTGTCTGTCTAACTCTAAAATTAATAGCACTTTACTAAAGGGTGAAAAGAGAAAAATTCTATTTTCTCAAAATCAGCTATAACGATTCTCTCTCATTTTAGACTCAATTGTCAATAATTACAGTTTTTATTGGTCAAGATTTATAATAGAGAAATTTAATATCAATGCGATAACCATAAGATGTGCATCCCCTAGTAAAACGAAGTTTAAAACCATGAGTCAAAAAATGCTTTATTTATGTATAGCGCAATTTTTTCTCGAGTTCGCTAGTGTATATTATATTATGAGTTTTGAGTAAATATCTCCATTTTTTAAACAATAGAGCGAGAAAGTATGTTCGGAGTTTCATACCATTTATTTCATTGGTGCCCACAGGCTACAACTGTTTGATTCAATTCGGTCTTATTTAAAGTTATTGTACATTTGACATTCTATGTCGTTCTTGATGTGTCCTGAATTTTTTCATCAAAAACTACTTTTGTTGAGATTTTTATGGGTTATTTTCCTTCATATATCACACGATTATTAATTCTCATGATCAAGTTGTAGACCTGTTGACCATCTTTATTTTGGCATGTTGCTTTTGATGATGTCAGATGGTGATGTTTTGACCGTTCGTAATATGTGATTCCTAACTTTTTTTTTTCTTCTATAGACAGCCTTGACAGCTCTGGAGAGGTTAAAAAGAATCATGTTATCGCCTCTTTCTTTTGAGTGATATTAACCACAACACCAAATATTTTCATTGCGATTTTTTCATGTTCTAGAGCTTCATCTGAACCTAGAGCATGAAAGGGTATGTTTGTCGTTTGTCTTGCTTACTACCCAATCGTCTTTCTTAAACTCACTCCAGAAGTGCAGGTGTTTCTTTCAAGCTGTTTCATTTCTGCTAAGTACCATTCTATCATACTCACATAATTTATCAAATCAAGAGCCCAAAAGTACATAGCAAACGCTTCAAGTGATGCAGGGTTTAACTCCCAGTTTGCAATTCAGACTGATCTTATAAGCATTGTGTCCACCATATGAATGTAATGAAGAGCAACTCTTGCGTGTTGGGTTTTTTTTAGATTCTTTAGCCTCAAATGGCTCCATTTTGGCCTCACATTCAAATTGGTCAGCATTTTCATAACATAAATATGAACTGTTTGTTTTTTGGAAATCCTCCAATTGTAAGCTTTCTAGTAACATATTAATCTCAGGGTCAATCCTTTCCATGACTTCAACATGCTCTTTGTAGAATTCATTCATGATGCATTTTAAAGGTGCAACCCTTAGTGACATGTGTGCTTTAACTGTTTTCCTTACACACTTCCCTGCTAAAATCTTGGATACAACATTCTCATCATAAAGTACAGTTAAGGAGACCTCAATACTTACACCATTCAAGAAAAAACCAATAAATCGAAGCAACATAATTATTATAATATGTAGCTCACCTGCTCTAGGACTCAAGTTTTTTGACAAGTCTTTTTTAGCCATAGCTAATTTTAGAACAGGCTTGTAAAGGCCAAGATCTAATGTAACAACCGTTTGTGATTTTGGGGTGAGAGCAGATGTTATTTTCTCCAACTTCTTCATGAATGTGAGCTGTGTTTGTGTGCTTGTTGAGCTGGCATCTAAGAGTGGGAATACATTAGTTTCCTTCATTGGAGGATCACTTATAATAGCATTGTAAGGTGATAAAGTCGGAATTTTAGTAAGGAGTTCTAACTCCATCTCACATTCATCAGTCTCAGTTTCTTCAGTGGGGTTACAAGTGTATCCAGTAACTCTTCATCGAAACATTCTTGAAAATTTTCCTTCTTTATTGAAAAATGATGCATTTATTTCTATCATACATGGGTATTTTTGATCTTTTAGTGTATCTTCGTTCTTCTTCTTCCTCTTCTTCATGGCTAGAGATAAACGACTTTGCCACAAATAACTGCTCTTTATGCAATATTTTGCTTCAAACCAAATTTGCCTTATGAGTATATTGCTTGTAGCACTAAGAATTCCATGATTCTTTTTCATTTTTCAGTTCCTCAGATGTTAAGTTGCCTAATCGAAGACTTGTGTTCAAGTATTCACTATCGTTCCACTCGGCTCTCTTCTTAATACACTCTAAGTTCCTTTCCTAACATTTTGAAGTAACCAGGGGAGATATCTTTCTTTGTTGACATAAGATACACATGGAATGGTCTTTCATCCGTTTTTTTNCTGCAGGTGAAAATACTATTTTCAAGTGACTTTCGATATCTGGAGGTATCAATATTTGGAAAAACTTTATTTTTTCTATAAGAAAGAATAACATTTCATGCTGAAACTGCTTCTAAATTATTTTCATATTTTGTTCACAAAATACTGCCAAGTACCAGAACCTGTAACAAAATAGAATAAAAATGTTAGAAATCGTGAACAAGGAGTTACACCAGAAAACATAGTAATAGTGATCTTCTAAGCAATAAGAGATATAAAATTAATTCAAGGCAATTTTTAATCAATTTTTATAGTGAACAAAATAGGACTCCATAAAATATATGATAGGCTCACTATGAAAGGGGTTATAAACCAAATTCTAATTGATAGAATGTAGTGGCGGCCATCTCAGATTAATGATGTCACACAGGCTCTCTGCCACAAATTCAGACAAAACACCTGGTGATACATGATTATTTGCTTCATTTGCAATGCTCTCCCGGTAGTCATGACTTCCCTTCACTCAAAATTCCACGGAATTACTTATGCCCTCAACTTTGGTGAGCATGTGAGTCCCGGTGACAGGGAGGCTGAGGCTCAAATTGTGACCAGAGTGTAGTTAAGTGTCTTGCTCTTTCTTAATTGTATGCCACTATCATTTCACTAAAATGTGTATACATTTCCTTTGAATTCTACCTTCTGCATTCACACATTAATGTATATAATGTGATAGCTTCACTGTTCAAAAATCAAATATATGTTTGATTGAATTGTCAATTTTATTGATTGAATACACAATATTCAATTGAATCCAAAGTAATATTTGATACACATTGTGTTTCGCAAACATACAGCAATTAAAATGTCTTTCTTAGTTTTACACTTTAAAATTTTTATTACAACATAGTCCACAATAATTTTAATAATTTTGATTGCCTCCATGCAAAACGGGTATATATTTTCATATAAATATCTACTTTCCTCATACCTACTCCATTAGTGAAATGAATGTATGCGTATCATCTGAATAGTCCCAAAGATGCAGCCCAGCCCCCTTCCACATTACTCCCAGATTATCAGCAGGGTCCGAATTTTGATAACATGTCATCTTGTTTTTGGTACATCACAGACAATGGTTGTATATACATACATTTTATCATCCCCTGATTGTAGGAACGTTTTTAATAGGTTATGTTTTTGTAATTTTGATTTTAGAGTTCATATTTCTTGATCATTTTTGGGTATTTATGAGGGCTTTCGAAAAGCGTTTTCAAATCAAATAAGTTTCAGGAATTTATATAAGAATGTCTTTAAATACTACCAATATTTTATAGATGCATAAATATTCAAAAATAAAATTTTTAATCCCACAGTTGTTGTAATGAGAATATAATGTAAGTAGTGACCTTTGTACCCTCTTTGCTTGTATATTTGGAAAATACACATTCCTTGTGAAACAATGCAATTAAGCTGAAAAGGATTGCTTTGGGAGGAGATAGCTATTAGGCCTACTTCCGAAGCAGATATTTATAAATCAATTTTGTAATTAGCAGATTACAAGAGTGTATTTGTTAAAGAGTTTTCCTAAGTTTCCATTTGCAAAGCGTGTGTTTGATTTAGTAGTGCATGCAATCAGTGTTTTTGTTTAAATTTGTATGTAATTTTTTTATCATTTTTAGGTCATCAAAGTCTGGGACATGGACTTATAAGTCATATATGAGTTGGAGGTGAGCACGATGGCCTTGATTAACAAATAATTTCCACTATTTATTATGTTTTGTAATAGTGTGAGGCCTCACTTTAGTATTAAACTGGCCTGTTGATGAAAGGGAGTTTGGGGTTTGAATTCTGGTCGGGTCTACTGAGGGTGGTTTTTCCTAAATGGTTTCCCAATCTTTTTCCAAGAAAATACAGATAGATTACCTCTAAAATGCATCCTTACTCATCCCTACCCATTATAGTATCAGATACGTGTATAACCTGAACAGAAAGTTTTTTTTTTTTGTTAACCATAGTCTATTTTCAGATTTAAAAAGACCAAAAATTAATATTTGAAAATATTTATGTTTCTGTTTAGAATAATTAGAAAAAATTTATATTCTACATCGTAGGTACCCATCTAATAGCAGTTTTAAAATGGTTATGCCTTGCTACTGCCAGGATTTATACCCCGAAATATTTGTCACTATCAATCCTGAATCTTGAAAGTGTTAGATAGCAACATAAGCAATGTGCTCCAGGAAGAAAAATATGCATGTTTTCATGATTAAATTGGTATCGATGTTTATGATCAGAGTTTTTGAGCTCTTGTTATTGTGTCTGGCTATGAGTGTTTGTAAACAAGACAATACCAAACCTATGTTTGGTAGGCCTAATGTTTTTTTGTCCAAACTAAAATAGCTCTTTTTCAACCAATTAGCTGAAAATTGTGCAGCAATTTCAAAATAGCATTACTTTTTATGTTAGATTTTAATGAATATAGTTTAATATTTACATCAAAATAGACAGCAATTATTGATTATAGTTATATAGTAATTAGATTTTATTAATGAAATGTAGGACTAAATATAAGAGTCTCATCCTATAACAACTAATACTTCCTATACCACTTGTTCTCTTCATATTCTTTTATGAAATCTTTAAAGCCAACTTAATATTGTGTATTTATATGTATTATTATTACTTTTCAAGGATGTTTAAGAAGCATTTATTTATGAGTGAAAGAACAAAAGGAATAATTTATCTAGCCTACTCTTAAATATACATGTGAAGGTTTGTGTAGGAATTTTATGAAAACATAAGTTTAAGTATGTTCTGTAATTAGAGATAGTTAATATAAATACAAATCTCATTTAAAATATAATTATCCATAGACTTATCAATTCTATCGAATTACAATACATGTGGAATTTCATAAACTAAACTGGTAGCAGTTATATCAACTCTATCACAACCACAATCATTTGTTTATAAAACACTTAATTCCAAAGACTTTTTGCCCTTCAGGTAGTCAGAATCACTTAATTGATAACACCCAAAACAAGCAGCCATGTTTTATAAATTTTTTTTTACTCAAACCTAAGTTTAATTAAATTGCCTGTTTTGAATGAATGACTAATATATTAACTTATATATTAGCAACTAAATTACTTATATTTTTATATGAATTTGATCATTTGATAGCTAAAGTAAAGTAGTGCTGTTTATTGATATCTTATGGGTTTTTTATTGCCTTGTCTTACTAGGCCCACCTGTTCAGGCTATAGGCCTATGTAAGATGACCGTCCATATTTGAGTCTCATACCATTTTTTTACAGGTAAAAAAAAGTATATATATATATATATATATATATATTCCGTATTTTACTATGTGGCCCTGGTTTAGAAATTATGTGGTGTGAATCATTGAAACTTCAGTATTTTACAATATTTCTCTTTCTGAAATTATTAAATCATAATAATGATATCTTTTTAGTTATTATTTAACATGCTCAGCCCTGAGTTTGAAGCCGTTGGGAATCTCCAAATTCTTTTTTAATCAATGCTTAGCCTACTGAGTCAGGCTGCCTCAATATCTAGATTAACTATAAAGCATTAATAGAAATGAGTTAATAGTAATAAGCATACTAATTCAATATAGTAGAGTCTCGGAAACTCGACTTAATGTGGACTGAGATGGTGTTGAGTTATTGAAATGTCGAGTTTTACGAATGTACTTGCATAAGATGCATGTTTACTATGTCATGTCTACTAAACAAGGATGAATCACAGTACAGTATTGAATATTATAGGTACAGTTGTACTGTACTGTAGTATTGAACGGCACAGTGACAGTAATATATGTACAGTACACCAGTGGCGTATGCAGGATTCAAGTTTGGGGGGGGGGCCTCAATATCTGAAAGCCTATTTTTGAAAATATGTAAAGAAACTATTTCTCAATTCTCAGCAATAATCATAATTATAGATTATTCATAATAATTATTAACCAATAACCAGTGATGTAGCTTGTAAGAGGAATACTTCCTACTTTATAGGCATTTAGTTTGGTCATTACATTAGGTTGTATAACTGTATAATGATAAAATAAAATATGGAGGCTAACACAATTTAGAATTATGTTTAATAATTCTTAACACATGGTAACAATAAAGGATTTTTACAACTATTCTTTAACTTTATAATTAATAATAGTTAAATAGTATTTAGCATAGTAGTAATTTTAAATAAAACTAATACAAA
>CABFVZ010003248.1:59466-75619 GCA_902151445.1 Timema monikensis | reverse complement strand
ATTATTATTATTATTATTAGCACCGCGTCTTACTTCCCGTTCGGGTTATATGCACTTACGCTAATGTGTAATGGTAGGGTGATTGTGAGATGAAATGAAGGACCTACAGTTTAACGTGGAATCCGAACCACGGTGGAGGCCTGGCTTTCCCCACATTCACAAGATGTCTTGCCAGAGGTGAAGGAAGGGTTTGGTAATCAGATAAATCTGTGCCGGGACCGAGGATTGAACCCCGGCCGCCAGCACAGAAGTCTGACACCTTACCCCTAGACCGCCAGGTCACCGGGCCATTAATAGCAAGTGTGTTAAACCTATCACTGATAGAAAAAAGTCAAATATCATGTCAAAATGAGAAGTTTCCCCAGCACTCAATGAACCAACATACAATAATATTGCCTAGCGCCTGTAAACTAGACTGTACCGGGTCGAGCGCGCGCGCTTGAAAAATAGAACCAGTTCTATCTTTCAAGCGCGCGCGCTCAGTCGCTCGCGCGCTCGCTCGCTCGCTCCAGTGTGGCCACCCCCCATTACAACCAATGTGTTCTATTTTATATTTTAGTCGCTCGCTCGCGCGCTCAGTCTGGCCGTACCCTAACACTCTTAAGGGCGCGTACAGACGGGTGTAACTTGTAAAGTAATTATTATTATTATTTAGCACCGCGTCTTACTACCCGTTCGGATTACACGCTTTAAGTAGTAATTACGCTAATGGATTGGGAATTGGGAAGGTTGAATTAGAGGAAGTGAACCCGCATTTGCGTGGAGGGGGAGTGGAAAATCATTTAGGAAAAATCTCCCCCAGTTCACCCGACCGAGATTCGATCCGCGATCTCCCCGTCCTCGGCGATCGAGCTCAACACGACTAGCGCGTTAGCCAACTACGCCACCGAGGCGGGTGTATGTAAAGTAATCGATGGTGTAATGTATTCGTTCGTTTGGACGCGCAACGAGCGTGTGATGTAATGTTCGCGCTGAGGTTCGTTCTGATCCGTTGGTTTTTGGAACGAACACAAAGGCGCTCGCAGTTTACGTTTAGACGTGATTCGTGGTGATTGTGCGAATGGTGGTATGTTTACTTAGTTTATTTATGTTTTAATTAATTTAACCAAATCTACTTATTTACTTTACCTAGATTGACTTTTTAAAGATATTTTGTGGAACCAAAAACACCCGGATTACTACAAAAAACATTTGCAGAATTGATGGCATGTTAGAAATTAGTACTTCTATGGAGATATATGCGGAGGAATGTAAAGGAAAAATGTTAAGTCTGCTCGCATCCTATCTAAGAGACGTCTAGATTTATTTTCCCCTTCCATTATTAGATACATAGCAATAAAACCAACACCGGCAACTAGCACCCGTCTGTTCGGCATATTCGTAGAGACTGAATGGATAAGACGATTCGTGGCTTGCTCTTGTGACGTACAAATCATTCGCGTTACATTACACCGTTGCTTACATTACACGTTACACCCGTCTGTACGCGTCTTTAAAGTAAACTGAATGTACTCTTATTAGTTCTTGGTCTATTTCTCAGAAGTTGACGTCGAAATTGACAGCTGCAAAATTGGCTACATTTAATAATAATTTGCCAACTTAAGATGCTTTACATTTATTTTTCGCGGTCTCTTATATGTTATCTCTATGGTGATTTACCTATAGCAAAGACACCCGACTCCGCGTCACTGGTAAATCAGATGAAACTGGTGCCTTAGTTTGCGTGACCACTGATACGGGTTTATAATAGTTACAATTTTCTTCTTTTTAAAAAAAAAATTCTTAGACTTAGCAGTTAGTAATAAATTGTGTTCCATGAAATCGATATGTGGTGTATTTTACTAAGAAATGACTTCTTTGTCACTTAGCCAAATAGTTTTTCAGAATAGCATATGGGTTGCGAGGTTTAAGGTATGTGTTGTTTTTTTGCCGGCAGATGGCTATGTTCCTATTGAATACAAGGTTTGCTTTACAACTATTTTATTCAAACCTAATCAGAATAACACATGAGTCCTTCTTTATTGTCTTGGGTTAAAGTGTTTGCCTCAAGACCCGATATTCGTGGGTTCAAACCCAGCCCGGGTCGACGGGTTTTTCTTGGGCAATAAAAATTCGTAGTAAAACTTCCTTCGGAGGGAAAGGAAAGCCTTCAGTCCCATGTCGATTGTGACTTGTAAAAGAAGGAATGTGAAAAATACCTCTCCGCCAAAATTGGTAGGCCCTTTCGCGCTCGCTCATATAAATTGTCGTGTTATTACATAATCATTTGATTCAGAAAATGCACGTTAAATACCTCAAATATATAAAAGCACGCTACATTTTTTTCTCCCCACCGTGTCTCACTACCCGCTAATGAGATAGATGGAAAACTATCCGTATTTTCGTGGAATGAGTGTGTGAAACCACCTTCCGTACATCCAGATAGTATTCGAACCCTAATCCTCTCACCATTAAACCAGACTCTGTAAGCCAGACATTTAGTCCGCATGACCACATATGCAGACGTTAACAAACACACCATGAATTGTATTGCCTTAAAAAAGCATCTCTTTGGCGTGATGAGCTCTGGTGAGAAATGTTTCGAACAAGACGTAAAACGCGTAAGAATTAATTACGCCGACACACGTGGTCGTAACCGCCGCGGCTTGGGAAATGGTCTCGTGGTGGGTGAGTCATCAAACCGGGGACTCATATCAAGGGTGTTGTAAAAATAAAATAATTACTGTGAGGTGTGGGGGGACAGTGAGGTACCCATAGAGCATTATAAAATAAAATGCAGGATATGACGCGTTCAACTTTACGTTGAGATTTTTTCTTTCTTTTCAGTTGTACACACTGGTGCAGGGTTATTTCTTCATACTGTGACGAGGGGAACAAATTATTCTAGTATTACTTTCGATTATGAGATTTCTTTCGCGCATACTTGTACATAGGAATTATAAATTTTTCAACTGTCAATCGCTACGCTTCTAAAGTTCCCAACTTAATAACTCATCTAACATGGAAAAGAGATACCTTCTTTAGTAGATTGTATTGAAAGTTTAGTTAATCGAGTTGGCTAGTAGCGCCGCTTTCACCGCCTACTAGTTTTAATACGTCTACCACCAATACTAGACTAGCTGTACCTTTAAGAATGTAGGTAATGTTTTAAATTGATCACTTTATAAAGTCGGAGTTTTTACGAGCCGTGACTTGTTAGGTTTCCTACACGCAATGATGGCGAGTGTCAAAACGTCACTTGTAACTATAAAACATCCATCTTTTAACCGGGTGGTTTATCCATACTTCCAAACCCCTCCCACTTAGGCCTTGTCATCTGGGTTGTGCTTTTAATAGAATTACCTTACAAAAACTACCTCAAATAAAATATTTGAAAGAACATTTTCTCAAATTTATTTATTTTTAATTCATATATCTAACTGATTTTAATAATATGACACGCCAGACTTTTGATTAACGAATGCTCACTTTTGGTCCCGGTAATCCTCACTTGTGATGTCAGAACCCATTAGATACCCTAATTAACCCTTTAATTTGCTGTGAAGCAGCTGCACCCTGAAAGGCAAGAACACAAATTAGTATTCCTTCCTTTAATCTTGTCTAAGATTGCTTTATTGCAGCGCTTCAGGATTCATACTTGGGTATTTCTAGTAAGAATGATTTTACCTGCACTATCAAACTTTAAATGTCCTCACCTCATGGATAGCCCCATCTATGGTGGGAGTATAAGATGATAGCTATATCCTGATTTTGGTAGGAATAATAGTATCTGGTAGTTACTAAAGTTACTAAAACAATTTTAATATATTAATATATCAAGTCACGTTATCTACAACTGCCACTTTTGATAGATATTATCAATACCCATACAATAACGCTAATAATAATATAGTAAAATGTTGGCAACAAACCCGCCTCGGTGGCGTAGTTGGCTAACGCGCTAGTCGTGTTGAGCCCGACTGCTGAGGACGGGGAGATCGAGGTTCGAATCTCGGTCGGGTGAACTGGGGTGGTTTTTCCTAAATAGTTTTCCACTCTCCCTCCACGCAAATGCGGGTTCACTTCCTCTAATTCAACCTTCCCAATTCCTAATCCATTAGTGTAATTAGTACTTAAAGCGTATAACCCGAACGGGTAGTAAGACGTGGTGATAATAATAATAATAATGTTGGCAACAAAGAAATATGTTTGAATTATCTGAACTGTTATTCCAACCAAAACCAGAGTACTATAGTAGAAGGTTCTTTATAGCAAACATTAACTTACCAATGGATTAACCGAGCTAGTTGGCATTTTTATAACCAATTAAAAGCACAATAAATATAAATAAAGCTATTATGTTTTTTGTTGCGGAAACAAAGATACGGTTTTCATTAGTTAGTGTTTCAATAATTTAAAATCGCTTAGAAACAAATTGTTGTGAAAGTTTTGACTGTCAAATGTGACATCAAATCAGGTCTTGCATACTCCCCTACCATGTGGTTTGGCGAACGGATACATGAGAGTAGATCTGGTAACTTTTGCTACCTGTTAGTACCTTCACTCCAAGGTTAGGTAATAGGTTACAGCCCGAACCCAAATGTAGGACTACTTAATCTATTTTGCGGAATCATCAAGCCTTTTAAACAAGAGGATCATGTAGGTGCAAAATGCCAAAAATATTCATTAGGATGAAGCTTACTAACTTGTGTTTAGAATAAAATATCTACAAATTTGATTTAAAAAAAATACAAACACGATGGACTTATTATATTTTAACATTGAGTAATTAAATGAGATAGTGTATTTAAGTTTATGCGTGCAGCTGTCCTATATTTTATTTACGTATGGTAATCATACTGTAGTTTTAAATAGGTATTTACGCAATCCTTTAATAGTTTACATACATGTAGTTTTTTTATATTTTATTTACTATGGTGATCCTACAATAGTTTGAGTAGCTTTTTGTGATTCTAGTATAGTTTTTAAGTATTTGAAAACCCATTTCTGTGGCCGCACGGTCCGAGGTAGGCGTCAATAATAAGGGCTACATTGAACATAAAAAATACTTAAAAGGCCGAATTTATATATATAAAAAGTATTGTAACTATCTTTAAAAAAATAATTCAAACTTAGTATCATATCATTACAAAAATAAAAATAGACCGGCTATAAATTTTTTGCATATATATGAGGTAGGGGCCTATTTAACGTGCACTTTCTGAATTGATTTTTTTTATCAGAATTTAACCCGGTACCCTTAGCGCAGTAGACATACGTGCTACCCACTGAGCTAAGTTGTTGGACTTGATCTATATAAAACAAGATTAACTTTTTTTTTACCAAACATTATAAGTATTTTATTTCCAACATAGGTTTTAATGTTGCGATAGATGTATTGATGTTGGGCTTTAAATCTTTTACTAAATTTGACAATAATTATTATTTGTATCCAAAGTCGCTGCCAAATATTGCACTTATTTGGTGCGCAAATTACGCATTAAAAAAATTAATTGATCACTGCCGAAGAAAGAGTCCATATTTGTTACATTAACTTAATATTCCAGAATTTACCCGAACTATCCTAAATTTCCATGATCACATTCCAAAACACTGTATTTCCATGACGTTTATAGAAATAATAAACGGGTCGGATTGCATGATGGTTTATCATCCTAAGGTCAGCAGGCCGCATAATCATGGATATAGCCACGGGCTGCGAGTTTGACTTACGAGTAGATCGGAGTTTGAATCCCAGTTGGATGACTTGATTTTTTCGTCTACAAAACGGTTTGCCTCCGTAAATGTCGGTGCACTTCCTCTAAATTCAACCTTCCTCGTCCTTAACCCACTAGAGCAGTGGTTCCCAACCTATTTTAGCTTGTGTACCCCATTGGCAGGCCATTTCCATATAAATTATGCTCTTAATTTTTAGCAACTTGTTTTATTTATTACACTAGTAGCTGTCATTTATGATTAATGTATTTCAACTGAAAATAAATGGGCTAGTAATGGGATTAAAAAACTGGTGCACATGAATTGCGGAACAACCCATCCGAGCTCGGTAACACCCCTTACACTAACTGCGGGGTAAAAATTAAATGCATAATGACTTTGATCAAAATGGAACAGGTTAGGTTAGGTTAGGTTGGACTAGGTTAGATTAGACTAGATTATATGAGATGTTAGGGGTTGAATGGGAATACAGGCTGTTCCGCAATTCGTGTGGACCGACTGACAGGTATACTTTAATTTTTTCTAGGTCAAATATAGAAGAAAACTCTGACCGCCCCTCAACATTTCGTCGAGTTAATTTCATAACTTTTGTCTTTGACTGCTGGCCGTAGTAGCTCTTTCCGGCACTATTCATTTCCACGTCGCGTACCCCCAAACGTCTTGGCACGTACCCCACGTCAGGAACCGCTGCACTAGAGTAGCCCCCGATGGGGCAGTTAGACGCTGTGCTTGAAAACAAATCAAGGACCGGCTACACGGACCCGCACCGCACCCCATTTTTCCGGTGGAATGCTATCCATGTTTTTAAATGCAAGTGGCTACACGAGTCCGCAGACGAATGGTCGAGAGAGCATTGCTCCCACCGGAAATAAATGTTCGGGGGCTTCCGAACTTGTTTTCATGGTAAAACTAGGTATTTCTTTCACAACCGTTGCACTTGTGACGTTGTAGTAATTGTTTCCAACATTACATATAAGATAAACAATATTATATACAACAACTTATTGAACAACACACATTCTTCTTCTTAATTATTAGCTAACTTAAAACTTTAATATTCGTAATTAATAGCTAACTTAATTTTATGAAAATAGGTGAAAACCTATGCATGAAAAAATAAAAGTACCTACTTATTTTATAATAGAACTTGGTCTATAAATAATATAAAAGTGGTTAGAAAATGCGGTATTGTGCAGGTCGGTTTAGGTTTAGCCATACCTTGATTGATTCTTTTCGCGCTCTATTGTTGGCGGGGTGACCTGGTGGTCTAGTGGTAAGGTGTCAGACTTCTGTGCTGACGGCCGGGGTTCAATCCTCGGTCCCGGCACAAATTTATCTGATTATCAAACCCTTCCTTCACCTCTGACAAGACATCTTGTGAATGTGGGGAATGCCAGGCCTCCACCGTGGTTCGGATTCCACGTTAAACTGTAGGTCCTTCATTTCATCTCACAATCACCCTACCATTACACATTAGCGTAATTGCGTATAACCCGAACGGGTAGTAAGACGCGGTGCTAATAATAATAATAATAATGTTGGCGGGCTGAGGGATGAACCGTTATCAGTGTGACCTTGAGCTGCTTGAATCCACCTGGCGCCTGTCTACATGCGCCGAGCTGCCGGGAGACGTCACACGTCAGGAGAGGTGCGTGGTCTTGTCTGGATAGTAAAAGAGGGAAGGGGGGGAGGTGTTGCATTGTTACTTTTTTACATTTGGGACAAAAATGACTGCTGAAGATCCTGTGCATTGTGAAACACATTAACTGTAGAGATGCTATCCGTGATCTTTTGTGGAATTATGTACAGTAACCCCGTGGCTTCTTTGGTGCAGAGCTACAGCTCACAGCTAAATTTTGACAGATGCTAAAAACAATTTTTTGTAGATCATATGGTTCGGCGTAAGGATACATACTTTGGTCAGGTATCTTTTCAAAGTCGTCAGCTGTGAGCTGTCGGTCAGCACCAAAGAAGCCATGGGGCTACTGTAGTCTTCTAGTATCCCAGAAATCAAGTTTTTTTTTTCTCTTCTAAATATGCTAAGAACATTATATTAGTATGCGACGCTTTTATAAACTTAACCTAGGGCAGTAAACAATACTAACCACCCACACTTAGCACTTTGATTTTATTTTATTTGGGACAAACTGTATGTAGACAATAATATATTTATTTTATTTGGGACAAACTATATAAACAATAGGACTGGACCTATTATTATTATTATTTACCGCGTCTTACTAACCATTCGGGTTACACTCTTAAGTACTAATTACGCTAATGAACTAAGAATTAGGAAGGTTGAATATAGAGGAAGTGAACCCATATTTGCGTGGAGGGAGATTGGAAAACTATTTAGGGAAAAAACCCTCCCCCCTTTCCAGTTCACCCGATCGAGATTCGACCTCGATCGCCCCCGTCCTCTGCAGTCTAGCTTAACACGAAACTAACGCGTTAGCCGAATACACCACCGAGGTGGGTGGGACCTATTATTTATCCGTCATTGATACTATTTTTCTAAATTGACAGGCGCAAATAATCAGAATTTACGTATATAGACTCATACATGAAAGTATACCGGTATATGGTAATTATTTTTAACTGGTAGATAAAGATCTAATAAGTGTCGTCAGAGAGAAAAATAGTTATTCATAAAGTTTTAGATTATAATATTGAACTATTTAAACACATTTGGGCTACAACAAACCAGACGTTAGTGAGTGACACTTTTACATTCACCCACCAAGTTTCTTGTGTGAATGCCCTCGGGATGGATTAAACTGTAGTGATATCTCGGATTGCATTCGTTAGCCTATTATTTAAATCATTAGAAAATTTTCCATCTCACATTTCTACTGTCAACTACTGTTCTTATTTTCTACCAATGTACTTAGAAATATTTAAGCTACGCTTGACGGAGTAGTAAGTCTTGGCGATAATACAAATAAATTATCAAAGTCAGTTTATCTACGCGTGAACTCAAACATTGACATCCGAGAGATTTGTCTATGAAATTATATAATTACACTTTGTCACTATTGAAGGCATGAATATATTTTTATTTTTTACATGATCAAATTCCTCCTACCTCAAGCTCCCCGTAGTTATTTCATGAGAGTTGTCTTAATATTGTCAGTACAAGTTTCCCTACCGAATTAAGTATAACATTAAAGTAAATCCTTGTCGGTCGTATAGGGGAGGACATAGCCGTCCTTTGTGTAAGGTTTATAAAGCCACATACTTTATTAAATAATAATAACTATCAATTAAAAACAACACCTATGGCCACTATAATTATCTCGAATCACTACAGAACCATATGGCCATTTTTGGTCAAAGCAACATCGTTATGATCCGCGCCGCTCCCGTGATCGGGTAATTTTTTCAGAATACGCCGATCATAAATTAAAAAAATAACTTGAAACAGGGTGAGAGGTTGATGCGGGGAAAAGGAACAATGCCTACTCTATATGACCAACCGTAGTGCATTCGGTTGGCATCGAATCTCGACTTCTAGGATAAGCCGGGTACACCATCCTTGGATAGTTTATTATTATATGACCTAAATTACCGGCGTTATGTCCGCCCACAACCTGCATATTAAATTCAAAGAACACAGCATCACTTTAACGCCTAAACCTGTCCTTGATAGTCGTAATACACTCGGCCGATGTTTTCCTACTTGATTCAGTACATAAAGTTGTACTGGAACTATGGCAACTATCATGAAATAACCAATTAAGTAAAAAATAGGACGTGCCCTCACACGCTTATTGTGTTGCTCCTCCTCGTTTAGAGAGTAAAAAGTCTATGGCGTCAGCCCGCAAGCGCACTAAACCGACGGAGCGGCAGCCCCATGCTGTCAAAGATGGTGCCAACATTTGCGGATGGATGGTGTCATTTGGTCAGCACAACGAACTTTCCTGCCGTTGATCTCTGTTTTCTAGATCGAAATCGCTACTTCTTTATTCAAATAACTCCTCAATTGTCCTAATGAGGCTGAGTTGACCCCATTCTAGACCCACAGCTTCACATACACTCTGGAAGCACCGAACCAGGGACCTTTGGATCTGTAGCCAGAAACTCTTACCACGAGATTTCAGAGGCGTTCCTTGTTTAGAGAATAACTAAAAAATATATAATTATCATAAAATTGATTGTGAATGTGGGAATTAAAATATTAATTAATATTTTGAAACAATGTTTTTAACCATAAATATATAATTTAAAACCCGCCTCGGTGGCGTAGTTGGCTAACGCGCTAGTCGTGTTGAGCCCGACTGCTGAGGACGGGGAGATCGAGGTTCGAATCTCGGTCGGGTGAACTGGGGGTGGTTTTTCCTAAATGATTTTCCACTCTCCCTCCACGAAAATGCGGGTTCACTTCCTTTAATTCAACCTTACCAATTCCTAATCCATTAGTATAATTAGTACTTAAGCGTATAACCCGAACGGTTAGTAAGATGCGGTGCTAAATAATAATAATAATAATAATAATAATAATAATAATATAATATAAATTTAAATGTCCATCAAACTTTCTCAAAACAAAATATTTTGTTCTGCTTATGTTAGAAAGACCAGGAAATGACTGTTCACTTTACTAATGTAAGACTACGCATATCTCTTACGTGCTACCAAATTACGCACAAAGCTACTACAAAACTTTTTTATTTACCAGTTCACCTAGCACTTAAGTTTATTAACAACTTATTCAGAGACAAAAGAGATTGAGAAGATAACTAAAAATAAATGCATCCACATTAGCGTGGGAAAAAGAAGTATAAAACCACCTCCAGTGTACACATAACGATATTCGAACCCCGACCTTCCCACTCGGCCAGGAAATAAGGATAACGCTATCCTGGTGGTGTCTCAGACCGTGTGTCCATCAGTCTCGAGACGTCCTCGTATACAGTAGGAGTGATAATCGCGTACCTTTCTCTGTGTGTCCCGTCTCCCCACGCCAAACATGGCGCACAGCTGTTGCGCCCATCCTAACAAGGCGGCTCTAGGAACTCTGGGTAATTACTTTGTAATTTGGGTTCAGCTTCAGGCACACACAACTAAAAGAGTTTAATTTATACCCCCCCTCCTCCCCCCCTTGCAGTTAATTAAGAACCGTTGGAGGGAGGGATCTAGGGGGTGAGTTTTCTTTCTGTGTGCTTTGAATTGCACAATAACTGTCTCATTACCCGGCATCGTAGTGTAGCGGTTAGCGCTCCTGGCTATCAACCCAGGGGCCCGGGTTCGACTGGTACCATGGGCATTTTTCCCGAAAGCGGGATTATACCAAAGGTCACTATGGCTCAAGGCTTTGGTTTGGCTAAGGGTTTATATTGGTTCCACCCCCCCATATTAACTATTCATCATCATCATCATCACAATTCATTGGGACATGGAAAGAAGAGCCTTTGACGATCAATCAACGATATTTAATATTTAAAAAAAATTATAATTTAGTTTATAAAAACATGTGCTACGGTTTTATATATATAAAAAAAAGGGTGAAATTTGAAACCTAAGAAGCAAGTTAAATTTTAACTGTAACTTACGGTTTTATCAGAATGTTTTCTTTTATGATTTAACACTTGTATAGTTTCTTAAATGCACATTTCATATTAAAAATGGAACAACTTTGTTGAGCAATTTTTTATTTTATTTTTTAAGTTTCTACGTTCATTTGTAAATATTTAAAAAATATTTTTCGTGGTCTTCAATTTAAAGTTCTTGGGGCAAAAAGCTGTTAATTCATATTGCCCAAATGAATATAAGTCGATTGTAGTCTTCATTTACACTGCAAGGTAGATGTAGTCCGTCAAGCTAAAGCTCCATAAACAGACTGTATCCGTAGGTCCGTGATCCGTAAGACAGTCCTGAGTTCTGACCCGTAAGTCCATACTCCGTAGAAGTTGGTCAACTTAAACTTTCTAAGGACAAGTTTATACGGACTACCAATCACAGATAGTGAATATGTGCGCGCACGCCGAATTATTATTATTATCATTATTATCACTGCGTCTTACTACTAACCGTTCGGGTTATACGCCATCCCCCACATTCACAAGTTGTGATTAATACACGTCTTGGCAGAGGTGAAGGAAGGGTTTGGCAATAGATACATCTGTGTCGGGATCGAGGTTTGAACCCCGGTCCCCACAGAAGTCTGACACCTTACCCCTAGACCGCCAGGTCACCCACACCGAATTAAAAGCCCCAATGTCAGTGAAAGAATAAGTTGCTATTTATAAGTTTGATAATTCAAATCGTGTAGTATCTTTACTGTGATTGTACTTAACCTACATTTCTAGTACATCCTGAAAGTTTTCTCAAAAAGTTGTTTTATAGTTGCTTTCATTGACCCGCTGACTGCATGGCGTTTGTAGGAGCCTACAACCGCCACCTTTCAGGGTAAACATTGTGTCCACTTTTTGAAATAAATATGAAAAGTGAAATAAGTAACTTCAGACCTTTTATGAAATTAATATTTTTATTAATTATTCTATCAAATAAATAATTCTTTTGTAAAAAAAATATGGCAATGTAATACCGCCCTTAGACCGTGTGAACACAACTAAGGCTATATCTATTGTTGAATGCCACCTTGTCCTTAGTTTATAACCGCGCTTTGAACCCATTCGGAGTGATCGAGGCTCGAATAACAGTCGGGTATACTAAGGGCCGTTTTTATTAAATGGTTTTCCATTAGCCCTCCATGTAAATGCCGGTAGATTCTCTAAAATGCTTTCTTTCTCATTCCTACTCCATTAGAATAATAATTATCATGTAGGTAGTAAGATGCGTTGTAAAAAAAAATGAAGTTATAGTTTAAAAGTAAATGTACCCGCATTTTTCTAGAGGAAGTGTGAGTAATCAGTTAGGAAAAAATACTCGGCTCACCCAGCCGGGATATTAAATTCCGACCTCTTCACCGGTAAGCTAAACGAGTTTGACATTTAGACCGCGCGCACCCACCGATGCTGGTTTTTGTCTTCTTTTCTTCATATTTTCAATATGAATCTTTGAGTAAGGAGTCAGGCTCATCTCGTCTGGTTTTGATGGGGAGGTCGTGGCTATTATCCTGACTGGGTATGTCAAGGATGTTTTCTTCACCAATAGTTTACCACTCCCCTCAAGTCGAGTACAGTACCTCTAGATTTTACCTTTCTCATCACAACCCACATCCGCCCAGTTAAAATACGTGTAGCCTGGACGGGGTAGTAAGACGTAGCGGAGAAAACAAAGGAGTAAAATGAAGGTTGTGCATGCATTTTAAAGATAGTTGACCTTGGTTAGAACATGAATAAACCACCTCCGGGACTAAATTTAGTTTTTTTTTATCTAGTTAAGGAGGTCTTGGAATAAATCTTCCAGTGTAAAATTGGCATTGTTTAAAAACGGCTTAAATTTGTCTTACCTCAATTTATTCTCCAAACCGTTCCTTTTAAGTATTGCCAGGGAGGCCTTCTTCATAAGCAAATAAGTGAAAAACTAATAAAAATAATGAAACAAAAACTAGTCTGTTTGGGCCAGCGGCGTGACGGCTTGTGTTGGTTGGCACTGCGCGTATATAGGTCACTTTGCAGACGCACACAAAGGTGGGAAGGAAACAAAGGACTAAAAAAAAAAGTAACTGCGCAGCGGGTGCTCAAGCGCTGGCGGCATTAGACACCATCGCCTCAAATCTACATCCGACAGGACCGACCTGAAACACGCTGTCCTCAAATTACGTCATGACCAGAAAGATAATGGCTTCGGCGCAGGTTTAGTGACCAGGTATGCGAGGTCCTGGAAATAATAAATACAGACCCTCCGACTGGGTGTAAGTCGTCATTACTGCGTTAGACTGGCCTGATCATGATGGGGGATATCGGGGTTTTAATCCTGGTCGGATCTACTGATAGTGGATTTTCCTAAATGATTTTACACTCTCCTTCCACGCAAATCCTGATATATATTACCTCAAAACGGCTTCCTTCCTCATCCCTACCTCGATTAGAGTAATTATCATATACGCATATAAACCGAACAGGTAGTAAGACACGGTGATTCAAAAAAATACCATTCGATTTTCGTAGGGAGAAACCCTTTATCTTGTTCTTTTCACCGCGTCTTACTACCCGTTCAGTTTGTACGCACTTACGCTAATGTGTAATAGTAGGGTGATTGTGAGATGAATTTTAGGACCTACAGTTTAACGTGGAATTCGAACCACGGCGGAGGCCTGACATTCCACACATTCACAAGTTGTGATTAATACACGTCTTGTCAGAGGTGAAGGAAGGGTTTGGCAATTAAAAAAAAAAGTAACTGCGCAGCGGGTGCTCAAGCGCTGGCGGCATTAGACACCATCGCCTCAAATCTACATCCGACAGGACCGACCTGAAACACGCTGTCCTCAAATTACGTCATGACCAGAAAGATAATGGCTTCGGCGCAGGTTTAGTGACCAGGTATGCGAGGTCCTGGAAATAATAAATACAGACCCTCCGACTGGGTGTAAGTCGTCATTACTGCGTTAGACTGGCCTGATCATGATGGGGGATATCGGGGTTTTAATCCTGGTCGGATCTACTGATAGTGGATTTTCCTAAATGATTTTACACTCTCCTTCCACGCAAATCCTGATATATATTACCTCAAAACGGCTTCCTTCCTCATCCCTACCTCGATTAGAGTAATTATCATATACGCATATAAACCGAACAGGTAGTAAGACACGGTGATTCAAAAAAATACCATTCGATTTTCGTAGGGAGAAACCCTTTATCTTGTTCTTTTCACCGCGTCTTACTACCCGTTCAGTTTGTACGCACTTACGCTAATGTGTAATAGTAGGGTGATTGTGAGATGAATTTTAGGACCTACAGTTTAACGTGGAATTCGAACCACGGCGGAGGCCTGACATTCCACACATTCACAAGTTGTGATTAATACACGTCTTGTCAGAGGTGAAGGAAGGGTTTGGCAATTAGATAGGTCTAGGTCTGTACCGGGACCGAGGATTGAACTCTGGACCCCCTGCACAGAAGTCCAACACCCTAACAGGTCACCTATATATAGTTCAAGTAATGTCATGTGGTTTGTAGCTGTCACTTTTGATAGATACTATAAATACTCTACCTATAAAATAATTCTAGTAAAATAGTAAAACGTTATCAATTTTGGCCTATAAAACAAATGTTTGTATTTTCTCTAAGCTCTTTCCAACCAAAATCCTACTGTGACAAGAGATCCGAGTGCTTCCGCCATTACTGTTTTTATCCCCCGTTTTGCTTTGTTTATACATCCTGTTTTTTTATAGTCGTAAAGCGTGAAAATGTTTGTCCATTAATAGAATAAAAGAGAAAGTAATGTCGTAATCTGCAATATTATCGAGGCTATTCTCGTCGTCCACCAATTTTTTGTTAGTTTGTGTAGTTTGCGATTTTTTGGGTCTTTGTTCAATAATCGTCACTCCACGGTGCTTTCTCGAATAAAACAATCGTCGAGTCTTTTGAGTTATGATAGTATTTTATTTTATTAATCTCTTTGTCGCCAAAAACCCCTAACGGCCCAATGCTATTTACAGTCCAATTTTAATAGAAAGGGACTTTTAGATAATACAAAGATTTTTTCGGCAAAAGTTAATATCTTACTAACTGCCTCGGTGGCCTCATGGTCTAGGACAGTGGTTGCCAAAAGATGGTCCACGGATCCCCGGGGGTCCGCGACAACCACCAAAATTTAACCAAATTAAAAGTTAAAATAATAATTAAGCAACAATAGGCCTAATCTTAATCAATAAAAAGCTTCCCCTCCTCCTCACCCACCTGCGCAATACTACATAGAAAATAAGTATAGAAATAGACTTGACATTCATTCAGATTTTCGAGTCAAAATGTCTAGCCTTCAACCTGAACTTCTATAAGGACAATTTTAGTAGATAATTACCTGATCTACAATTTTAGTCTGAGCTATTTTTTATCGTAAAACTAACTGTTTGGCCAAAAAATCCCAAAACCCCATTTTTGGGACCTTTGACCTTGAATAAAAATTTTTGCACACACGGGATCAATGGGGACTTTTCAGGATTTCATTAGAGTGGTATCCCTTACGTGCCTGTAAATTTTCAGCTTGTTGTGAATTTATGCAAGGGTATCCCTATTTTTGAGACTATTTTGACCGGGCTATTCAAGAAGTGATGGGAAAAAAGGTTTCACTTATCTCACTAATACTAGACCCAAATGAATAAATTTGAATTTTTTTCATACTTCATAAATTTTCTTGAAGGTGTAACTAACCTTTTTTGTGAAACTATTACTATTACATTCATTATTATTACAACTAGAGTTAGTGTAAAATAAAAGTATGTAAAACAGATTTGACTCGGATTTATTGTACCAAATTCTCAATTTTCTAACATGAATTATTAATAAGGTTGGGAGGGGGGGGGGGG
>CABFVZ010003248.1:44650-59417 GCA_902151445.1 Timema monikensis | reverse complement strand
GGGGGGGGGGGGGGGGGTTGCTATTTTCTCTACGTAGAATATATTAGATTATAATGATTATAAAAAATGGGGGCCCGCCGATCTCAAAAGAGCTACTTGAATGGTAGATAATAGGGAACCACTGGTCTAGGTTGCCACTCTTGTGTTAGACTAGACTACCCATGACAGGGAGGTTGGTATTTGAGTCTCGGTTGGTTGTAGGGCCTACTAAAGATGGCTTTTCCAAAATGGTTTCTCACTCTCCACGCAAATGCGGGCACAACTCTAAATTCAACCTTCCTCATTCCAAACTGAGTACATAATAGTAATGAACCGGTAGTAAGACGTGGAACTATGGAAAATAAAAAAATAAAAAAAAGGCCTACCATATTATTAGTGTTGTATTATAGGTAATATCTTTCAAAATTGAGAGCCACTGATCACAATATGACCTGACGTACTAATACGTGTAAGTAGATTTAGTAACTTTTTCAGTTTCGAGAAGGAATTTTTCCTATTAAAACTCGACGTTTCAACGCATGAGGTGAGTAAACAAGAACTGCGCCGACAAGTCTGGGAAAATGGAAACATGTGAAAAACTATCCTATTTCATCAGGTTTGAACTTAACCACGTCCTCCGAGACAATTAAAATGTGAATAGTTTGAATGCTCTATGGATTTCCTTATTCTTTGCACCTAGAAAATACTTTTGAACGCTACTTGAGATCCACTGGCCGATCTACCGTATTTCTGTATGGGTCAAGAAAATGCCACACATCACACAGAAAGCGCTGTCCGAGGTCCGATCCTTAGCTCATTCTGAAGGGTCCTATGTTCTATTCCAGCATGACCAATGTATCTAGAGTGAAATTAGGGCATCTCCTTTTGCGGTGATGAAATGAAATTCGAGACATTGGGTCGTATGTCTGTTCTAGAAATTAGAAATTTTGCGAGTCGTGTGTTGATAAAGTTGATCGGCTCATATAGTGTAAGTACGTCAAATATTCCAAATTATTATTTTTTTAATGCAACTCAATTCTGTGTACAGCGTCAATCACTTGTTTGGTGAGGTATGTTTTGGTTTCCCCACCCTCTCTTTATACAAATTCGGCGTATACTTTCTCTAAATTCGACCTTACTCATCCCTAGCACATTGGTATACTGTACATATATTGATAACCCGGACGGGTAGTCAGAGGTGGAGCACGGATAAAGAAAGCAACAATCTATTTCGCTGTCATTTTCTGTGGATTCTAAGCACGAAATACGGAAAGGGGTTGATTTCCACCCACACGGTTGTAGCACCAGAATGCTAGGCGACACAAGGTGAGGTTGCTGACTTAAGTGTTCGTCCACTATAAAAGAACTGCGGGATTGTCTTCTTCGAGCGATCGTCAATGAGCGACTCACATGTGTGTGCATATAGAAGGCGGCGGGAGTCGGCTGCAGAATACGTAATGAACCGAAGCCTCTCCCATGAATGAGAGGACTCTCTTTCCTCTTTCATCTAATAGTATCGTAGTAGCCTACTGTAATATTGTCTGGCGCGATGACTCACGCCACAACTGTCGGAGAGAACTATACACGGCATTTCCGGCGGACTGCATCGAATGAGCGGGAAGGGGGGAGGAGAGATGGCTGCTGCCCGCCCTGTGCCTCGTTTCCTGTGCCACGCCGCTGTCGACGGGAAGTTATTTTCTGCGCCCGGAGTGTTCTTGGTGAGACGTCCTGCAAAAGTTTGTTGCATGCCAAGCGTATGGGAGGTCGCTCTTTGAACCCAGACGATTGTTTTGATACGGTGATGGGTGAAGTGGTTGCTGACGCTTTAAGTTAGGAGGTTAGCCTACCGGACCTATGCTAGGCCACAGTGTCATAGCTAGAATGGGAACGTGCCCAGGGTGCTAAATATACTAGCAATATTAGTAACCATATAGACTCAATTTCTTTTAACAATAATCTGTATAAAATGTTTTCTTATTATTTTGTAATCGGTACTAAAGTCGCATTGGAAAAGATCTGTAATAAAAATACAATTATTACAACTGTAATGCCGGATTCACACATGAAGCTACGCTATGCTATGTTTTAAGATCGCTAGCCAAGTATTTAAACGAAGACGTTCACACATGTTGTGCTATGCGAGTGAAATCGCGGACCGGGCGATTTTTACATCTCACTCACGCTACGTTTTGTGCTGCGCGTGCGCACATTGGACACACCCACAAAAGACCATGTTGTCTTGAAGACTTCAAATACTCTACTAAACCTTCCAAAGTATAGCGTAGTACAGCTCACTGTGTGAAACACACGAGAACAAATGTCGCACAGCATAGCTTTATGTGTGAATCCAGCAAAAATGTTCTATATTTATCTAACCGTATTTACTACACACTCTAAATGGCTTTTGTGTAATTGTGTAAATAACTTTACCGAAATAGCGGCATTAAATGAGCGAGCTGCAATGCTGGTCACGTGATCTACATTTCAAGTGCATCTAATATGGTATGCCGATGACAGGGAGGTCGTGGCTTGAATCCCGGCTTGGTGTACTGGGGGGTGGTTTTCTCAAATGGCGTTTCACCATCCCTCAATACAAATGTAGGTACACTTCCTCATCCCAATAGTGTTTAAATGCTTACAATCCGGACGGATAACAAGAGTCCTCAGACGTTCAGAAATCCAGGCTCCTCCACCCTAGTTAATGTTAGAAAATCGAATGCTTCTAGAAGATATTTGTAGTGGTCCTCGTTTGGATATTTTTTGAAAATTATACTCTTAACAGCCAATTAGAATATTGCTCCCCAGAAGTTTTTTTAAAATTTGGATATTTCTAGAGGCTGTTTGGAGTAGTCCTTTGGGAAATTTTTGATGCTTCTAAAAGCTTTTTTTTTTAAAGTTCCCATCAGATTTCTTATTTATAAATCAGATTCCATAGAATTTATTTGAAATGTTCCTCATCCAGAATTTTTTTGAAGTTTGGTTGGAATACCATAGAAGCTATTTGGACTGATTTTCGCCTGCTTCTAAAAGTTCTTTGAAGTAGTTTACCTCAAGCAATTCTTTTTTAAATTGGCTGCACTTAGAAGTAATTTGGAAAAGTCCTTGCCTGGATCTTTTTTTAATTAGTTGCCTTTAGAATCTATTGAAAGTAGTCCGTCCTCAATACATTTTAAAAAATTGAGTGCTTTTGGAAGCTAATTGGAGTGGTCCTCACTAGTATTCTTTTTAGTACTACATGCATATAGAAACTATTTGGAAGGGTCCTTCATTGGCAAATTTTCTAAAGGTGAATGGAATGCCTCTTTAAGTTATTTGAAGTTTGATACAAAGCCATATTTAAGCTTGATATTATAAATTTCGTAAAATTTTGAAAAGGGCTCTGGGGTTTGAACCCCCATACATCCCCTCCCTACATCCATATATTCCCTATTTTTTTTATACTTCTTCATGTACCCACTCGCGCCTTCCTCGCCCTTCCACTTAAAATAAGAACGTCTTCTAAGAAAACCTAAGTTTATAGTTTTTGATGAAGACATTTTGCCAACTAAAGACATGTTGACCCGCCCCGGTTCGCAACCCTGTCGGGTGTAGATGCCTCGCTGCGCTCGTTATCGCGTCACCCCGCCTTGTAGCCTGTGTGCACTTACCCTAAGTTTTATTTATTTGAGGTATTCAACTTGCACTTTCTGAATCGACTATATATCAGGACATGAGAACTTCTTTGAGTGAACGCGAACGGGCCTACCAATTTTGCTGAGAAAGGAATTTTCACATACAATCCAGGGTTATTTTACACGCCACAATCGGCATGAGACCGGCGGCTCTACTTCAACTAGAAGGAAATTGTGCTAAGGATTTTTATCATTTAAGAAAAATCCGCTGACCTCGGTTGGGTTTGAACCCACAAATTAGTCCTGAGGCGAGCATTTTACCCCAAGACCACCAAGGTCAACCACGTGCCTATAGCATTTCTCAAAACCTGACCTACACGACGTCTTTGTATGGATTTATCTGCGTATGTCCAAAGTAAAATAAATACTCAATGAAAGTCCACGACTTCAAACAAACTTGTCCTTCTTAAAACGGCTTGTTTTTAATCTCTCTCTTTCTTCCTAATATTTTTTTCCTATGACCCTTGGGATACAGTACAAAATCTGTCGGGGTCATTTATTGAAGGGATCAAACTCCACTTGATAAGGACGAAAAACAGTGTTGAGTCAAATATTAAGAGAAGTCTACTTGTTTTGCCGTATTTGTACATCAACAATGGTAATTAAATAATTGATCAACTTTAAAGAAACAGGGATGGTGTAAACTGTAAAAGTTTTGTTTCCTTTAGTAAAAAATAAAAATAAAACATCGTTGATAAATCATTATATAAATAACCTCATGTTGATGTGGATTATATTTTAACCTATTATGTTCGATGTATAGCAGTCTTTTTAAAAAAAAAATCAATTATAAATCAAAATTAGGGACAGGTTAGGAAACTAAGAACTCCTTTACAAAATTGACTTATTTTCTTTTTAATAAAGCTGATATATTTTAAATCCATATATCTTTAATGTGACTCATTCAAAACCATTACTTGTCTAAGAAGTCGGCCGCTGTCAGTGAAGGCAATTTAATTATAATTTTATTAGGTTGGGATGGTTTAGGCATAGTCTCTTACTGTTTAGTAATCTATTATCAGAATATGAAATCTTATAATGCTGGCATGTTAACTGCTCTATCAAATCGAATTGGCGATGGAGCTTTATTAATGGCTATTTCTTGAATATTGGGGTTCGAATCCCGGTGGAGTGTAGTGAGATGTTTAATTCTGAATGGTTTCCCAATCTCCCATCCCGTAGATCCTTACGCTGCCATATATGGATAGTTCGAACGTATAGTAGGACGCGTGTACATTATTTCGTGAAACGTTCTAAGTATCATTCATTGTGCCACAGGTAGGTGACCTGGTGGTCTAGTGGTAAGGTGTCAGACTTCTGTGCTGGCGGCCAGGGTTCAATCTTCGGTCCCGGCAAAGATTTATCTGATTACCAAACCCTTCCTTCACCTCTGACAAGACATCTTGTGAATGTGGGAAATGCCAGGCCTCCNCAAACCCTTCCTTCACCTCTGACAAGACATCTTGTGAATGTGGGGAATGCCAGGCCTCCACCGTGGTTCGGATTCCACGTTAAACTGTAGGTCCTTCATTTCATCTCACAATCACCCTACCATTACACATTAGCGTAAGTGCGTATAACCCGAATGGGTAGTAAGACGTGGTGCTAATAATAATAACATTGTGCCACTGCAATTTATATATTGCATAGATATTAGGAATAGCTTGTGAACCAGTATTGAATCGTTTTAGACATAGACATAACCAGAGATCGAAAAAAATAATAATTCCTGGACATGTATTAGGTCCCCTCTTAACATTTCGTCTAGGGGGATTGACAAACTACTCAAAATTGAATTAGTCGTTGACGTTGCGTCTATAAAGTACTGTGATTGGACAGATTGGGGCCATTCGAGGAGTTTGTAAATGGCTGCGATTGGCCAGTTGGAGACATTGAGTGAGCTTTGTAAATGGCTTCGATTGACCATTTTGAGACGTAAGTTTTTGTAAAAGGCTGTGGTAGACCGATAGTTTGTAGATGGACAGCTGGTGTCATTGAATGCATTTTATAACCTAGCATCGATTGCCCGAGTGTTTGCCTACTTCATTTTACGCCAGTAAAAGTAGCGTATTTTCTCATATGCAAGAGTTCAAATATATATCTGTAACTGAAAGTTTAACTAGTCGTTGGATAAAATATGGAACCAAAATATCTTTACGTTAAGTGGAAAATGTGTTATTATTATTATTATTATTATTATCATTATCATCATAATCATCTACGGTAGGAGTAATAAATGACTGCTAGCAGAAGGCTCTTTATTGCAAACATTGCCTGCAAGTAAATAATGTCACCCTATTCGGAAGTTAGTATTGAAAATATATATAGTATTACTAAGAAAATAAGTATTTCCGAATAGGTTGGCAATAGTTACTTGGAGCCACTGTTAGCAATAAATAACCTTTTGCTAGATGTCACTTATTTACCACCCCTCCTACCGCGTAGATGGGATATATAAATCATATTTTATATTTTAATAAATACAAATACTACCTTGTGCATCTAAAAATAGGTTACTTAGAATGCTTCAAAAGGCATTCAATTAATAGTTTAACTGATACAAAATGAATATAGTACATAAAATATCTCGCCAGTTAGAAATGTATAGTCTACATACTTCTTGGTGACCTGGTGGTCTAGGGGTAAGGTGTCGGACTTCTGTGCTGGGGTCCGGGGTTCAATCCTTGTTCCCGGCACAGATTTATCTGATTACCAAACCCTTCCTTCACCTCTGACAAGACATCTTGTGAATGTGGGGAATGCCAGGCCTCCACCGTGGTTCGGATTCCACGTTAAACTGTAGGTCCTTCATTTCATCTCACAATCACCCTACCATTACACATTAGCGTAATTGCGTATAACCCGAATGGGTAGTAAGACGCGGTGCTAATAATAATAATACATCTTTTTGAGACCTGCTTCTATATAGCCCCATTATTTTATCCGAAACTGGTTGAAAGCTAAATGGAAGCACTTTAGCAGGTGCTTTACGAGCCTCTCATCATATTTACATAATATAAGGTATCGCAGTATTTATAACTACCATTAATAACATGTCTGGCAGATAATTAGGTGTCCTTCCGAAAACGTAAGGCCCGCCCTAGTGACACAGTACAACTATGCATCAACATATAGTTTACACTTATTTTGATAAATTGATTTATAATCCTTTGGTATAGTATATTATATATTATTCACTTGTATCATTTGGTTCATTTAACTTCTTTTTTTTAAATCTGTTCTTGCACTTATTCAATGCGGTATCATTTTTTTTTTACATCGAACGGGATCTTAAATAATAGTGAATCCAATACTGAACTTAGCTTGTTTTAAAACCCAACATGCATACTATTTTTCATACACATCGTTTTATGCCATTATAATAATTTTTCAAACTTGTTTAAATCTACTTATGATTACATATATGTATGAGTAAATAAATAGTTGAAACTTATATTAATTAACTGTCTATACTAAATAGTGACAATTAATTCTACCACGTAGCAAAATTTGTGATAGATTTTCTTTTAAACCTTGTTCAATATTGAGAGTTTTCAGAGGAAAATTTTGTTGTTTAGATTTTCATTTGAGAGATAGCGGATTTAAAATGACGATGCGGATGTGGACCCGTGTAGGCCCTACTGTTGGGCAACAATGATAACGATACTGGTTTTTATGATTATTACGATGCCTTACTGCGTACTTGATATCACACGGCTATGATGATCTGATCATATTTATTATATTAATTTAACTTCAGTACTGTAAATTTGATATTAAAATGGTACTGTTTTTGTCCATTTACGAACTGACACGGAGAGCCTGAGCTAGTTCTGTTACAGACAGAGATTTTCTCTTTATTACTATTTTTTGTGTGATATTGCTTTGTTTCTCTGTGGATTTATTCGCACAAGCTGCTTATATATGACCTACCCCTTGCTTCTTGGACCCCTTGTCACCAGTGTTGAAACTAAGAGTAGAACTCCTGGCAACCTGAGGTTGTGAAGGCTAGCTTCCTATTTGGTAAAGGGAGCCAGCATGTCACCTGATTTTCAAATAGAACGGTGGGTTTTTTTAAAGGAAGAAAATTTTAAAACGTAATTTATTGAGATTACTTTGAAAACGCCTAATCCTACATGGATGAAGTATTTAAAGGAAAATACACTTCATCCGTGACTTTTTAAATAAATTAGAGGGGTCCAAAACAGTATCATTACAAGCTTATCAACGAGTCTTATTTATATTTGTGAAATACTTTTCACTCTGTTAATGTTTTATTAGGCTTACCCTCCTTGGTGGTGTAGTTAGCTAACGCGCTGGTTTCGTATTGAGCTAGACCGCCGGGGACGGGGAGATCGAGGTTCAAATCTTGATCGGGTGAACTGGGGTGGGGTGTTCCCTAAATGGTTTTCCACTCTTCTTCTACGCAAATGTGGGTTCACTGATTTTATATTCAACCTTCCCAATTCCTAACCCATTAGGGTTTGGCCAGACTAATAAGCGTGCGAGCGAGCGACTGCGTGGCCAAACTGGCGAGTGAGTGCGTGATTAGCATATAGCTATAAATAGTTGTTGACAAGGAGGCAAAGGTTCGAATCTTGGCTCAGTGAACTGTGAGTGGTTTTTGACATGTGACCTATTGTTGGGGTTTTCCCATCCTCTATCCGCACTAATGGTGATTTTTTTTGTAAAGGCCTACTTTGATTAAAATATTGAAGTCATGTCAAATTGAGAAGTTTTCCTAGCACTCAATGAACCAACACACAATATTGCCTAGAGTCTGTAAACTAGAGTGTTTCAGCTCTAGCGCGCGCGCTCGCTCCAGCCTGGCCGCCTCTCATTACAACCAGTGTTCTATTTTACTTTTTAGTCGCTCTCTCGCCCAGTCTGGCCGTACTCTTAGGGCCAGTTTCATAGTCAAATTTAGTACGCCTCAAGTGCGGCGCTACACTAAGTACATGACGACACCTACCTAAACTCGAATGGAATGGGCCTTTCTCGCATTGGAAACTGGCCCATTCCATTCTGGTATAGGTAGGTGTCGTCATGTACTTAGTGTAGCGTCGCACTTGAGGCGTACTAAATTTGACTATGAAACTGGCCCTTAGCCTAATTACTACTTAAGTGTATATCCCGAAAGGGTAGTAAGACGCGGTGTAAAGTATTATTATTATTATTATTATTATTATTATTATTATTATTATTATTATTAGTTTTACACCTAGTTGGATACATGTTGGATCCATGTAACATGTCAAACGAAAATTGTATAAAGGTCAGTAGCAACGATTGTATTTTCAAATTATTTGCGACATTCGATTTTCATTCTCATTAAAATAAAATAAACGGCCATGAAGTTTTACAAAACAAGACCAAGTTTTACAATAAAACAATAGTTTAGGTACTGGTTGTCAAAACGAAACAGTTAACTTGCAAAGAGGGGAAATCTTAATCGCCTCTCTTGTGGTTAAGGAAGAAATGAAAATTTTCCGGCAAATTTTCAACTTAAAAAATTTTGATCTAAAAATTTAATATCGAATCCTAGGGGAAACTGGTGTATTCCTAAAGGTGTAGGAGTACAATATCTGGTCTACATTTTACTGGGGGAACATTGAACTTTAGTGACACTGACACATTTGAATTCGCATACCAAACGCTATAGTCGATGAGTGTGAGAATTGACGGAGTCGATGCTATCACCTTTTTTTTTAGCGCCGCATTTTAGTACCTCTTCACGTTGTACTCTTATAGGCCTATACTAATTACATTAATGAGTTATGTATGAGGAGGGTTGAATTTAGAGGAAATATAACAGCATTTGCGTTGAGGAAAAGTGAAAAACAGTCTAGGGCAAAACCACCCCCCACTACATCTGACCGGGATTCGAAACCCCAATCTCCCCGTCTTCAGTAGGCCAGTCTAATACGAGAGTGATGGTCTAGTCCAATGGTTCTCTAACTTCTTAGTCACTCGGATTCTCTAAACAGGGAACAGGTGATTTGCGGACCTCATAAAGTAGAATAAATGATTTTTTTTAAAGATGATAAATTTATAGTATATTTACATAGATAAATTTGTCATAATATATTTTTAATGTAAATATAATTTCAACATTAATAAATATAAAATAAATGTAGCTATTATTTGAACATTTATAATCACTGTTAATTAATGTGAATAATGGAACTGCTTGTGTGACTTAAAATACCATTGAAATCTGTAGCAATTTTAGTGACTATCTCCTCAAGTTTCATTACACACTAAGACAATTTCACTTCACATTTTTTCATACCACATAGAGCAGAAAAGGCTTCCTCGCACAAATAAGTTGTTTGAAAAGGCATCAAATGTTTCAGTGCTTTTTCTAAAAGTTCTTTGTCCTGGCGGACGAGAAAATAAATATATAAAGTGAATTTTCAAATCTTCTCATATATATATATATATATATATATATATATGGGTTAATTAATTAGATTAGTATAGTAAACTACAATGTGATATTCATTTTACTGAGATTCAATTAAATTGGTATGGCTTTAACATGCAACTTATTGAAGTGTGTATAAACAATGCAATAGGTTCTAACAATGTAATGATTTCAGGCTGTAAAATTGATAAAGTAATTGTTGGTTGTTAATTGTTACCGTTCCGTTTGTCAAAATTTCCTAATTAACAACTTACTTGAGTAGATAGATACAATCTTAAGTGAAAAATAAATGTTCTTACAAAATGTCTCTCTCTCTCTTTTTTTTTCTGACTTGTGGCACAGAGTTCAAACTTCAAATAGGTATGGTATTTACACTATTAAAGACAATGTAAAACCAAAGGTAGAAATCTTCTACCTACGAACAGAAACAGTAAATGCCCTTTCCAAAAATAATCCCCACAATAGTGGCTAAAACGAGGGAAGGGAAAGAAAGATTAACACTTGGAAAATATTTGTGTTGAAGTCATTGTCTTGTTATAGGAATTATCGTCTCTGTTGTGAAGCAAATTCTTGGAAAACCCAGTGTAATACAAAATACAAAACACTATACAGATGCTTAGTAAGTAGCATCTATATCCGTTCAAAATCCAATACACTACACAGATACGTACAGTAGCCCCGTGGCTTCTTTGGTGCTGACTGACAGCTCACAGCTGACTCTGACAGCCAACATTTAGGTATATACCTAAATTTTGACTGTCAGATGTGACAGCTGCTAAACACATGTTTTTGCAGATCATTTGGTTCGGCGTAGGGATATATATGGGTTAATTAATTAGATTAGTATAGTAAACTACAATGTGATATTCATTTTACTGAGATTCAATTAAATTGGTATGGCTTTAACATGCAACTTATTGAAGTGTGTATAAACAATGCAATAGGTTCTAACAATGTAATGATTTCAGGCTGTAAAATTGATAAAGTAATTGTTGGTTGTTAATTGTTACCGTTCCGTTTGTCAAAATTTCCTAATTAACAACTTACTTGAGTAGATAGATACAATCTTAAGTGAAAAATAAATGTTCTTACAAAATGTCTCTCTCTCTCTTTTTTTTTCTGACTTGTGGCACAGAGTTCAAACTTCAAATAGGTATGGTATTTACACTATTAAAGACAATGTAAAACCAAAGGTAGAAATCTTCTACCTACGAACAGAAACAGTAAATGCCCTTTCCAAAAATAATCCCCACAATAGTGGCTAAAACGAGGGAAGGGAAAGAAAGATTAACACTTGGAAAATATTTGTGTTGAAGTCATTGTCTTGTTATAGGAATTATCGTCTCTGTTGTGAAGCAAATTCTTGGAAAACCCAGTGTAATACAAAATACAAAACACTATACAGATGCTTAGTAAGTAGCATCTATATCCGTTCAAAATCCAATACACTACACAGATACGTACAGTAGCCCCGTGGCTTCTTTGGTGCTGACTGACAGCTCACAGCTGACTCTGACAGCCAACATTTAGGTATATACCTAAATTTTGACTGTCAGATGTGACAGCTGCTAAACACATGTTTTTGCAGATCATTTGGTTCGGCGTAGGGATACATAATTTGGTCTGGTAACTTTTCAAAGCCGTCAGCTGTCAGTCAGCACCAAAGAAGCCATGGGGCTACTGTAGTATGATCTGGGTTCGTTCAGACTATAATAGAGATCCTTTTGAAAAACGATGGGAAGAACGAAGAAGTAGCGTTCTAGTGTGCAGGCGGAACGCTTTAAACTTGTGTTTTTATCAACCGGAACACTCGAAATATTTGCCCGTATCAACCGGAACTGCGTTCCGGTCCAATTCAAGCGCTGCATAGAGTTTAATTTTCTTCACGTCATGGTGACCTCAACAGTTGTTGAATATCTGTCAAGGATGTTCTGGAATTAATGACAAATTTTTCTCTTAATTTAAAAAGTTTTGTCATCTAATGCTGCTATGCTCATGACATATTTCAACAACTGTTGAGGTCACCATGTGAAGAAAATTAAACTCTTTTTGTACTAAAGCAGTATTTGATATGACAAAAAAAAAGTTTTGCTATAAAAAAATGATGAAAACTGGCCTTTTCTCGCGTTCCCTACATCCCCAGCACCTTAGGCATATTATTAATTTTGAAACAAACTAAATATCACGCTTCTGGTAAGAATTAAAGGCTGCGTTGATGTTCCAGGTGAACTGTTTTAGCGTTGTGCTACAGAGCCTGGTAATTTTTATTTACATCCCGTCTTAGTACCCGTTTGGGCTACGCACACAAATTAATTACTCTTAAGGGTTAGGGATGAGTGGGAAGAAATGTAGCCACATTAGCGTGGAGGAAGAATAGGAAATAATTTAGGATAAACCACCCACAGTCTACCCGATAGAGATTTGAACCCTGATCTGGGCGTCATCGTCAATCTAGTCTTTCACGAAAGTTACGCGCCCGACTGATCCAGATGGTAAAATTGTTGTCTCGGCGCTGAAGTTCCCATGACGTGCATGTGTGAAAACTGTAAGTTGTTAGCCTTGCCACCCACCTTCACATTGTAAGGACAGTGAGGGCGCTAAGCTGCTTCATGACCCCCCCTCCCCCTCTCACGATCTCTTTTTCTATATTATTTTTGTGTGCAGGTCATGCTTCCCTGCCGTATCCATCTAGTGTCGGTGGTAGTTCCTTGAATGGTTGGGTGTGATGACCTTGGTGAGGTAAACACACTGTGGAATGCCGTTCCCCGCCGAGCGCTCCCATTGGTTGTACTGGTCGTCGCTCTTTCTCTACTGCGCAGTCGCGGCGGCTGCGTCAATAAATCGCTAGACCGGAACATCTCCCTGCTTGGCGGCGGGTATATTTAGTAGACGCGGGAGGGAATAAAAAAGAAAATGAAATTTAAAAAAAAAAGTATATCCGCTGAGCTGAATGTTTTTATTTCGATTCAAAAAATAAATGAAAAACTTTTGTGTTTTTTTCCCCCTCTCTAAATTATGTTTTATTTTGGTGATGGTTTCTTCCTTTTCATTGTTTTATTCTCAAAGTTCCTTGTCCTCTTTTCACATCTACGTTAATTTTAGCAAAGTAACGTGGTATATATATATATTTATAGTTGGTACCTTAAGGTGAGAATTTAGGTTACACGAGAAAATGTTAAGTGTTTTTGCAGTTTGTATAGCTAGACTTTTTTGGCCAAAATAAGTAAAATATTGCTCTATTAGCAACGTCTAGTTTAATTTTCTTTAAATGGTGAAATCATCAGTAATTGTTGAATATATTTCATCATAGCGGCATTAGAAACTAAGTTATCATTCAATTCCAAGACACCCTTGACAGATATTCAAGAAGTGTTGAGGTCACCATGTAGAGAAGAAGATTAATCAAATGTTGCTACTGGAGCAATATTTTATATATTTTGGACAAATAAATGTTTTGTTATAAAAACTGCAAAACAACTGGCCTTTTTTCTCTCGTCCTTTTCCACCTCACCATAACGAAAAGTAGAAATTATATTTCTTATAGATAACTCCTGGCTACAGATCCAGAGGTTCCTGATTCGATCCTAGGCGCTTCCAAAATTCATCAGTGAAGCATTGGTTCTGAAACGAAGTCAAACCCAGCCTCGTGAGGACATATGGGGAGCTACTTGAGTCAATAAGTAGCAGCTCCGGTTTAGAAAACGGAAATTAATGGCTGGAAGGCTCATTGTACTGACGACCACATGACACCCTCGATCTGCAAATGTTGGCACTATCATAACTAACGGTGGCGACCGCTCGCTCGATTTAGTTCATTGGCGAGATCATACCATGGAGAGCTTTATTTACAGTAAATACCGCATTTACATCTTACATGCTTAAAATTTAATCTTGTCTTTTCAAATAATGAATGTAGATCTAGATGTACAACATTTTGGTGAGCTTATCGGTTTCAATGGTGGGAGCTGTCGTTTATTATTCGCTTGATAACTTCATAGATATCATGAGCTTTACTAGACCACGACATAAAATTATTTTAAAAGCTTGAAGCTATGAGATGTAACTGACGATAAGGAATAGAGAATTCTAGTAAATGTACTCGCATTTAAAATGAAGAAGGGTGACAACAGCAATTAGAAGAAGAAGAAGAAAAATAAAAAACTGCACAAACCCGGCTGGAATTTGAACCCTCAACTTTCCCATCATCAGCAAGTAAATCTAGGCGAGTTGAACGTTTAGTCTGCTTGCCCAGCGATACAGGTAACCGAAGAGTTACATTTTGGTAGGACGAATGCCATCATACTACCTGACAGTACAACTAGGGGGCTAATGATAATGAGTAATTAGCACCTTCCTGCGCATGTTGCAATGTTTTGATGGAAAGACCGCTACTCTGTTCACCTATGCGGCGGGAGCGATATCGATTAAACTGCCGTGAACTCTGGCTTGCCGCGCGCTGATTGGCTGAGTCGACGGTCACGTGATCTTTGTGTTTGTGTAACGTGACCTGTTTGTTTTCGTTGGGCGGCCACGTGGGAACTGCGTCGCATCTTTCTCCCACTGCCTACTGTTCCGGCGAAATACCTTGTACCCAAACTGTTCCGCCGAAATACTTTGTACCCAGATGGTTAAGGCGAAATAATTGGTACCTAAATGTCTTCCCCGTACACCATCTTTCTCCAACGGCCTA
>CABFVZ010003248.1:29683-44602 GCA_902151445.1 Timema monikensis | reverse complement strand
GGGGGGGGGGGGGGGGGGGGGGGCTACGTGTGGGATACTCTCTCTTTCTCTTAGCTAATCTGTCAGTGAAACTCCGTAAGGTTCTCATGCCCCTTCAATCACACAATGGCTAGGGTCTTATTTATAAATCTTTCTACTGCTCAGCCTAGTAAAGGTCAACATATCCGCCGGTTCGCATTGAATTAGCTACCAACTTATTGGTGTGACCTACCATTTAACACGGGTATCCTGGTTATAGCTCGTTGCTCGTTTACAATCAATCAGAAGCGTACGCGTCAAGTGCACTCTCAAGACGTTGTTTGTTTTCAGTTAAAACAAAGAGTGTAATGACTGGAGACGAATATGGCTTCGTTATCAAAGCCATATTAAAGTATACAACAAATACTCATTAAATATAACCAAATTAATATATAAGATTTGTTGACAATGGTCTTGGAGTAAAGTGCTCGGCTCAGGACCCGATGTTCGTTGGTTCAAACCCAACCATGGTTGAGGAATTTTTCTTGGGTGGTAAAAATCCGCAGCACAACTTTCTTCAGAGGGAAGTAAAGCCATCGGTCCCGTGTCTATTGTGGTATGGAAAAGAACCCTGAAAGGCATATGAAAATAACTTTCCTGGCAAAATTGGTAGGTGCTTTCGCTCTCACTCATAGAAATTCTCGTGTGCTGATATAATCAGTCGGTTCAGAAAGTTGTGAGGAGTTGATTCTTTCTCGTGAAGCCCCATGTTGTCGAAGCGAAATGGTAAGGTGTTGCTTTTACCTTACGGGGAGTCCTGGGTTTGAATTCCTACGATTTCGAATTCAAGTTGTAGGGGAGAATGTTTTCACGAGGAGTTGTTCACTCTCGTTGTGTAGTCTTTTACTAGAATTGGGCGTGATGGGTATGCGGGTCTGGTATTATTACTATTTTTGTGTGAAGGACATTAATTTGCAGAACTTAAAAGCCGTTTTAAAATAAGTCTATTGTACAAACACGCTGCGGAAACTTAGATAGCTTTTAGGTTGGAAGTCGAGTAAAAATTCGAGATTAGCCTAGCGCGAACCGCTTCTCAGCAAGGTTTTGAACAGAATGAAAAGTGGAGCCATCTTTTTGAGTATATAGTTGGAAATAAATGGTTCTAATATATTCTTTCTGTCTTTCTTTAAGTTGCACCATGTTCTATTTGTTCCAGACGGGAGGGATAATAGCTTAGAGAACATTTTCTCAAAGTTATTTTGTTTCAAAATTACCTACACCTCAAAGCACCCCCTTTTTCAATCTGAAACAGCTAATTTTTAATTTATAAAATAGTGGTAATATTTGGTCAATAAAGGCAAAAATGTGACATAGGATATTTAGGGAGGAGGAAACGGATTTAAAACGTCTCCCTATTATATAATAAAAGGGATCAAAGGAGGAAATTGCTTTAATTTGCTTGGTGGCTGTTACACTTGTAGTCGCGCATCGTAACCACACTCGTCTAGGTAGACGTTACGAAATGTCGCGCATGCGCGGTCATTAGCTGGCAGTTCCTGTGTCCAAGTTTTGTTTGTGGAAACTCCTGATCTTATGCGTTCCATTTTTAGATTGACTAGGATGAGTCCAAAGTATATTCTTAATGTATAAATTTACGGTCTCATGCTAAAAACAATCTCGTTAAACAGTTACTGATAGTAAAACTGAAACTGGCACACCTTGACATTGAGGTAATTTTCTAGATATGTGTAGTTCGTGAACGAATAGTGTGTTAATGATTCCTACAATTAAAATAATCCTAAAGAGTGATTTCCATGGTCCTTTTGGAAAAAACAAAACAATTTTTTTCGCGGCCAAAATGGAAAACTTTTTTATTTTTGATGTTATCTTATAGGTATTGATATTTATCAAAAGTGGGCTCACATAACTTGACGTATGATTGGTTGAAAGTAGATCTAGCTACCTTTTTAGTTTTTTAGGGATTTAGTTAGAAGGAGAATACGAGTGAGGCGATAGTAAACAACTGTCATCCTTCGGCCGATCTTTGTGTCACAGAAAAATTACAAAAGAAAAGAAGGCTTGTGTGGCTCAAAGGGGAGTTCATTGTTTGACATTTCCCTTTTAAAGCAAAGCTATCTACTACTATCACTACTCACTCAGCACCAAATAATAAGCACAACAGATTGTCCCAATATTTAGGATTATGTAACTTTAACTGTTGAACGACTGAACTGCAAGTTACCCGCTCCGGTTGCCGCTTAGTCTTTAAGGCGTCATTCTCTCAATAGGCTTGACTTTCGATGTTGGGGAGATCGGGTTTCGAATACCATTTGTGTGTAATGAGTTATTTTCTAAAGAGTTTTTACTCGCAAATGCGGGCACACGTCTTCTAGATTCACCCTTCATACATAACACATCATCGTATATAGTGGGCTACACAAACGTACAATACGAATGGATAGTAAGTAATATGCAGTGCTTTGTTTTTTTTACCTGCCTAGCTGCAGGTCGATCGCAAATTATTGAACGACTCAACTATTTCACAAACTATTAAAACTAGATAAATGAACCCCTCATTCTGAACCAATTTGAACTATTTCCAAGAGTTAACAGCTCTGCCCTTCTCAACGATTACGGTAGTAACATTATTGCCCATCCTAAGTGCTATTCACGCACATCCAATCCACTGATCTACGATTCAATCCAACCTCGCAATCATTGTTCGGTTCCTTAGAGCAACTGTTTGTTATTGTGCGGCGCAGAACCTATTCTAAGCGGAGTTTCCTTGTGCGGGCCCCTCCTACGAGTGCCTTGCGGAGCACACCTGCCCTTCGAAAGGACCTAGACCAACAACAACCCGAGGGTCGACCACCTTTCCGCACCGCGCGCGGCAGCAAGAGCAAGACTCGCTACGTCACTGGCATAGCCTGCGACATAGATGGTATCTAGGGGAAAAAGGTATTGATGAGAGTACATAAGTATCGAAAGAATTATCAGTAAATTATATCCGAAATTTGTTTCTAATGGGAGATTTTATTAACGAAAATGTTGATTTTTTTATATCTATCATTAATAATATATGTATATACAGTGTCAAACGGTAAATATCGATATTAGAGAAGTAAATGTAATTTTCCCACAAATCCTTAGGATGATTTAAAAAACTTTAGAAACCAGGATTCTATCCTTGACCAGACGCATTTAATCCACACATTGTGATGTTTTATCCGCCTGTTGATTGATGATGGATGCATAATTATACAAATCCCCGTGTAAGATAGTGTTTATCCGCATCGGTGGGCACGCGGACTATGGGATCATTATTGTCTCGACTGTTGTAAACTGGGAGGTCGAGATTTAATCTCCGGTTGGGTGTGCTGAGGAGTTCCCCTTCCTCTTAAAAGGTTTCTCAGACTCCATTCAAATGCGGGTACATTTCCTCCATATTTTAGGGTTGCTATGGACCGGAAAAATGCAGATAATTTTTTTTGTGGTAAAAACAAAGAAATGGCAGAAAATGTTGCTTAGATAAAAAACTAATATACATATATTTGAATATTTTTTAATTTAAAACATTTAACTGGAAGCTTTAATTTATGGGTCATTGTGTGTAAAAAAAAGCTAAGTTAAAAACGAAGCACGCTGATTTCGAACACGTTTCATCCGCCCTTGCCAACGTTTGTAACATTGGGTTGCATAAGGACTTCATACAATATGCTTCCATCAAGGTCAGATCAACCTGTTCTTAACACCAATTAATAACCTGCATCATAGCAGGCCCAGCTCGCCTCGCGCAAGGTATGGAAAAGAAAACAAACACCAAGATAGGCCATAAATGTGTGTAGTGTATTCGTATTTGAATGATACGAGAAATTTTCCTTGGGGACGGTGGGGGACAAAGTGACAAAGTTCCTTGTTACTACAGTATGTCCCTATTAAGAGAGAATGTTCTGTATTAAGAACTTCTATTAACGCTTTATCTCCATTAATGTTTAATCAGAAATGATTCACCTGCAATAGTGTCGGTGTAAATTTACGATTTCGAGCCTATTGTATCACAGAATTGATGCGCACTTTTAAATGTCACTACATGGGTCCATTTTATTAATATAAATAATTAATTCCTTTTTTACTCCAATATTTTCTTTTGAAAAAAAATGGGAACAAATAATGGTAACCCTGAAATTCTACTTGCCTCTTTACTACTCCATTAGTGTGAATAAGCGGATGGATGGTAGTTTAATTTGGTTTATGCTCTTAAAAATATTTAAAAAATTGCTCTTTAAGTAGAAACTGTCACTAAAACTTATTTACGATGTTGTAGTCTTGTCGTTGGGATTTTGCCCTTTCTATCAGTTCTAAAAATACCCCAAAAAAAGTGTCATATTCATCCGATTGGAGAGATGTCATATCAACTTGACTAAAGATGTGAATTGACTTAAGCCAAAGTAAATCCCGGTCCACACACGTTTTACTTGACCTGCACAGACTTGTCGGTGCGTGTAGACAATACCCTCAATGTTCTCTACACATATTCTGTTTTACTTCTATATTGGTGCAGGAACAATGATCGTAGAGTTAAAAAAGGTTTTCTTTTTTTCTTGATCTAATTTTTATTGTTCGACTTGTTCACGTAGGTGTTTTACGGACACTCCTGAATTTGTGTCTATTCAGTTGCCCATGTCTGGAGCATCTTGACGGTCACGTGCACTTGAGGCGTTTAATTTACCTTCTTTTTGAAAGACAAATTGCAAAAATGGACCAGACTAGCTCACTTCCTCCATGATGGATTCCGAAGAAACTGAGTGGCAAAAACGATGCTGAAAACTGAACGGTGTGGTCACTACTTTACTGCAACTTTTTTTTTACACAGTTTTGTCAGCGCGGTCCTAACCGAGTATGAAAACGTTACGTGTGGGTCGAGCTCAAGTGACAGCATATATTTTCGAGAAGGAGAGATACTAAACTGCTATTTAAAAAACTTCCAGCCGTCAATAAAAGTAGAGTTACCAACACACAACTCAGCCAAGCAGCTCTCTTCAAGATAGGATTTCCCATACTAAGAGTCCATCTCACGGATAACCGCCTCTACCACGTTTGAACTATTTTGAGATTTTTTTTTAACTACTATGTTCTTTAAAATTAAAAATTCTTAAGTTACTTAAAAACACTCTGTTAGGGATTTTCCTTAAGATTAGCTTTGCTATATTAAAAAGAGATTTCACTCATACATGTAGAACTTTGGCAGAAAAACTTTAATCAAAACGTCAATGTCGTTGATATAACTATGAAAATATCATAGAGCTCCAAAAATATTTGTTCTAGAATTATGAATTGTAAGTTTCAGAAAACGAAGCAATTTTCCAACAAAACATAAAATAAAACTTTAATGTTAAAAGTAAATTAAATGTGGTATTGGCTCAGCTCTAGCCGGGAAATGATTAACAAGATGGCTTACTAACCAGAAATCGTATTGGAAGTGCGGTAAGCTGCACTCTTCATTTGGCAACAATCAAATTGATTTTTATATTTTAAAATAATTATTTCTATTGTAATTTTTAAAACATAGTAAAACTTCCCCTGGTTTTAATTCTATTTTGTTTCTGAAGTAGAGTCAGAAAACCACCCCACAATGTTACGTCTGGATCGAGATTTATTATCTATCCAAGTTAAGATGTTATGCGTGAGATGAGACGGTATCTTAATTTATTTTTATTTTATTTTGTTAGTTTTTAAGCTATAGTAGTGAAACTAAAAAAGTATACTATATTTTTAATAATCAAGAGAGAAAAATTGCACAACGCTAAGTTACACAAACATATTTTTGCAAACGTTTGCAACGTGACCCTAAATATCTTTAAATTGTGTGCATTACAAAAGTCTGTGAAACCCTTTCCATCTAAATAGTTTTTAAAATTGGATTCAATATTGCATACTCAGTTCTCCCTTCATGGTCTTACCTCTACCGATTACATTATGGCCGCATCTCATAAGCTGCACCATAGTGTAACCCGTCGAGGTAAGCTTGTTGCCTCTCAGGGTAAACGGAGTGTACACGGACGGACAGTGTGATGAGAACATAAGATGGACGTGTATGGAGAAATCGAAAGGTGAGGAAATATGGAGGGAGGGTAAATGGAGCTTCCCAGGACGGCTAGTTTTTTACCGCATTACTACCTGTTCGGGTTATACACTTATGTATTAATTACGCTAATTATTTTAGGAATCATGAAGCTTATATTTAAAGGACGTGTACTCGCATTTGCGTGGAGGGAAAGTGGAAAACCCATTTTGGAAAAACTCATCACATTTGACCGAGATTCGAACCCTGATCTTCCCTTCTCTGGCAGTCTAATTTACTGCAAGAGTAGCACGTTAGACCACATGGCTAAGCTATTCATTGCCAAGTTAGGGAGGCAGCGCACAGGTCCAAGAATTTTAGGGGGTGTAAGGGAATCTGGCGAGGAGAAAAAACAAAACAAGTTACATACAGCCTACCAAGGTGAATGACAGTTGGAAGAGGAGGTAAATATCGATATATGAGGGAGAAATTTCAATTATGACTTGAGATGCAACCTGCAATACAGTATATGATAAGTTTTTTTTTATAATAAGAAATGGGTCCGACACAAAGTTGAATTATTTCACTATCACTCGTCAAATATTAGTTTGTTACGTTTGTCGGACTCCGAAGCCTATGGCTGGGTTCAGGGGTGCACCCAGGATTTGAGCTGGGGGGGTAGGGGGGTTACATAATAATGTTTATAATTGCACCATTGTATTTTTAAATTACTGTAATATTTGGAAATTTGATTCAAAGTAGGAGGATAAGAAAGATATGAAATCATCGATGTCCCCTAAAAAGCGGGGGCCTGAAAGTTTTTTATTTCAAGGGAAGCAAATGGTAATATTTAAGCTAATTTGTAACAAAATTGGATCCTCGAACTACCCTCTGTCACTGTGTACGCCACTGATCAACAGCTCTGTGCTTACACAATATTCACACCCAGGATCTGCAGTTGGTAGGGGTATATAATAATACCAACTGCCCCTTCCCCTCTTCCTGATACAATAGTGTTTACATAATTGCTCTAAATAATAATTTAAATTAGGCCTACTCACTCCCTTCAAAATTTTATGTACAAAGAGTAAAGACTTTAACCATTTCTAGAAAATAGTATGGTATCACAGGTCCAGTTTTCATTTAAGTGCAAATTTACATTAAAATTAAAAATCAACAGAAAAATATTCCTCTGAAAGGCCCTAATTACCGCACAAAATTATTTGTTTTATATTAAATATAATAAAATATTTGATTGATAGAACATATGCTAATCATATTTTTGTAATAAAAGCCGCCGACCTTCCCCTCGTACGTGCACCCTTGGCTTGATTTAATTTTATCCGTGTTCTAACTTAAGTGTCATAAAGCTATAGATAATCGGTTATTAACCCGTTTGGTCCCCAATCGACTTAATAACTTACCAAAGGTCCCGATATCATCCATCTCCACTCTACTCTTATTTATGTTTTGGTCTATATAATATGTTTTACTAGCAGAAGAACCCGGCGTTGCGTGGTTACCCCGGGCAATACATTTCTTTGGTTTAATCAGATAGGGAAAAAACCTCTTCATTATATTTCTTCCAACCCAGTTTTTAATTTAAAAAAATCGAATTGACACTATAAAATTTTATCTCTGAGGAGCATATGTTTGTGCGTTGGTAAGGGGTATTGGNTTTTAAATTTCAAACATCTGCATACGATAAATATTGAGCTGTGCTTATGCTAGACATAAAAACGCTTCATTCTATTAATATAGGTTTATTCATTAATATGGTAGTGTAAGGAACACGATTTAAATGCAGTAGTAAGTTTAGCATTTTTATTTTAAATATAGACTTTTTTTTTGTCAAAATAACTTAAAATATCGCTTCAGTACAACCATATAGATTAACTTTCTTTACATTATGATGAATGTATGTCAAGGATGTCCTGGAATTTAATGACAACTTTTTATCTTAATTTAAAAAGTTTCTCATCTAATGCCGTTATACTCATTGACAAATATTTCACAACTATTGATACCACAATGTGAAGAAAATCAAACTCTCCTTATGTTTCTACTGAAAAAGATTTGATTTATTTTGACCAAAGAAATGTTTTTCTATTTTTAAAAAATATGCAAAACACCTTTTCTCGCGTTTCCTACATTCCCACCTCAAACTCCCAGGAAAATAAATACACATTAAAAGCTTTCGCACATTTTTCTCTTATTTGTTAATTTTTTTTTAAAGAAACAAAACTCCATTTAATCATATTTTATCAGCAATAAAATAACGTCCAGAATCTCGCGGGAATCTATTTCAAGAAACACTAGTGATGCGGTTGTTTTAATTACCTGGCTGTTTAATACTATGGTGTACACTGTGCCTATAGGTTCATGTGCTTTGACTAACTTCGTTAAAACTTGTAGTGCTGGGTATGCCATCTTGTTTCACTTGACAAGGAGGTCCTGGTTTGATACCATATAGTATTTTCTTATCTATTGTGTGTATTTTTTGCGAGCAATTAACTAAAGTTCCTTTTGTTGTTGTGTTAAGATTATAATAATTTATGTCGGTCAGTCAAGACTGGTACTAAAAGTGTACATAAATAATATATTCTTTGCTCTCACCTGGTCCCGACCCGATGTCCCGTCCATGCCCCTGAGTAGCGCTCCGTGACAAGGGGAAACGAGCCACGAATATACGCAGCAGCTGAAGAGAGAGAGGCCTCATGGGTTTAAGGCATTGTCCTTCAGACTGGGCAGGACAATATTCCCTGTCGAAAAAAAAGAACTGCGTTGTATTTCACGTCGCTCCAGGCAACACTAGCACAAGTACGCCCCATCTTGGCCTCGTATTGATTTACTGCACGCTTTCACTCCACGACCTACTCCAATGTTTCTGCCGCTGCTTATTGTAGAGGCAAGTCCCATCAGGGTAGAGGGGGGCCTTGGTTCATTCTGAGGGGGGTGACTTGTGATATTTCAGGATTTTGGGTGGTAGGCTCATCCTAAAGCACAGAATATTATTAGATTATTTTTTTACTTCAAATTCCGGTTTTGGATTATATTTTAGAGTAATTTTCAAAGTTGTGTATAACTATGACGGTTATTTAAGTGCACGTTGAATATAATATGTTCACCTAAAATTAAATAATAAAAATTTATTATAATCCGTTTCTGTGTTTAGTGTTATTAGGAGTCACTCTTTCCATCGGGATGAGATCGGGGTTTGAATCCCTGTCGCGTATACTGTGGATGTTTTTTGTTTTGTTCTTTAAATGGTTTTACACTTTCCACTCAAATTCAGGTATACTTCCTCTAAATTAAACCTTCCTCATCCCTAACAAATTTACGTAATTAATATGCGTACAACTCCCACGGTTCGTGAGACGTGTTTACTCATATATGAACGAACGGCGTGTGTGCGCTTGTGTTTTTATAATACTTTGATCCATGAATTACAAATATTTTTTTATCAATCGATCGATCAATGTTCTATTTTTATTATTATTACAGTATTTATAGTTTTTTAAAGAATATTTTAAACCAAAGTTTCTTAGCTAATTTTATTTAAAAATTCTGTTGATTAAATATAGTTTCACTAACTGCAACTTATTCATTTATTTTTTTAATTTATAAAGAAAATTTATTTTCACAATGAGGCTTATAATTTTATATCCGCCTATGGAAAAAAAAGTTTAGGAAAGAATGACTGAATGTACAGTATTTCGCATAGTGTTTTGCTAAGCCATTACCACAAGCTAGATAAATCTGCCAACATAGTCGGATAACCTTTTAAAACACGTAACAAATAATTATAGAGGGGTCATCGTTGACAATAGGTCATCCTTTATTAATCATTTCCGAGCTGGCAACATTGACGCTATTTAATTAAAGTGACAGTATATGAATACATGAAAGTACATTTGTTTGCTATTGGAACATCCTGGTAAGGTTCTTCGTTATATATGGTTATATACATTTAATGTTTCTTCCTATGGCGATCAGACTATAATAGTAGGAAACACCGTTTAAAAAAATACACACATACTTTGTGGACAGAATTAATTACGCTATAAGTAATATTGTCTATCACATTTAAAAAGTGACAGCTGCAGAGCACTTGACCTGGCGTATGAATACATGAAAAATATTTTAGTAACTTTAATAATCATACACAAAGTTTATTATCAGAATACCAAACCCTTCCTTCACCTCTGACAAGACATCTTGTGAATGTGGGGAATGCCATGCCTCCACCGTGGTTCGGATTCCACGTTAAACTGTAGGTCCTTCATTTCATCTCACAATCACCCTACTATTACACATTAGCGTAAGTGCGTATAACCCGAACGGGTAGTAAGACGCGGTGCTAATAATAATAATATTATTATTATTATTAGAATTTAAGGTATAACTTGAACTCTAATTAAGGCCTTTTGTAATTATTTATAATCTGCTCCCCTTGCCACTACCACAGTGACGAATCGTTCTGAATATTATAAGGCTGTTATATCTTGGCAGATAGAATTTGGAAGTGAGGATGAAAACTTTTAAGATCCTACCCCCACCTCCTAGGTGTGACAGAAACAATGATCAATGGATCAGTCTGTATGATAGTGTCGCCACCAGAGCCCGGACAAATTGGGTGCACCATATATAGAATTCTCCTAGTGTGAGGTTGATTCAGTGACACCCCTCTCCTTTACAGTCGGGCGTCTTAATGACGTGTTGAGGTGGTGTTATATGCAGTCAGCGAGTCTTGTGTACATTACACACAGCGCCTCTAGCCTCTGCGTGACGTGTACAGCTAACGTTACCACACAGCGGCCTTCTGGCCCGTGACGTCAGCCAATGCGGTCCCTTGTCGAGGGGGAGGCCTTCGTCAGGGAGCTACATTAGCTTTTCACCTGCACATAAATAGGGGGGAGGGAGGGTACAAGTGCAAAACAGCGTGGTGGGATTTGGCACGTCGAGAGGGGAGAGAAGCCGTACAGTTTGAGCAAAGAAAATGTAGCCTCCTCCAGTCTTTTGAGTGGAAAGGGTGGAAAGAAACCGTGAGTCTAGGTCATTATTATGGCAGTTTTTATAGCAAAAATCCCTTTTTGGTCAAATAAAATAAACGATTGCTTCATAAGATAATGTTTATTTTAATTTCCTTCAAATTTGAATACTAATTAGCCTATTCTTGAATATTTGTCATGACCATAGTGGAATATAAATTTAACCTTTTGAATTTGGAGAAAAATTCCTGTTAAAATTATGCGATAATCATGATATGCAGTATATTCGAGATAACAATTTTAGAAAATTAAACTAAATGTATATATTAACTGTAATATTGTATTTATTTTGTTCAAAACACCCTTACAAACACTTAATTAACTAATGTATCCTATACCCTCCGCACCCCCCCGCCCCCCAACCCTCAGCCCGGCCACCTTCTGTAATGACTTATTATTATCATCATCACCGCGTTTTACTACCCGTTCGGGTTATACGCATTCACTCTAATGTGTGATGGTAGGTTGATTGTGAGATTAAATGGAAAACCTACAGTTTAACGTGGAATCCGAACCACGGTGGAGGTCTGGCATTCCCCACATTCACAAGTTGTGATCAATACAAGTCTTGTCAGAGGCGAAGGAAGGGTTTGGTAATCAGATAAATCTGTGCCGGGACCGAGGATTGAACCTCGGACCCCCAGCACAGAAGTCTGACACGTTACTCCTAAACCGCCAAGTCACCCGAGTAATGACTGTACTAGTGTCAACAGAATGTAGGTGACTTATTTAGGTTGTTTTGCCACGTTTTATTAATATTATTATTCAAAGACATCCCATTAAAACTATCGAGGGGGGAGGGGGGGGAGGAGTCACAATGTGGGAAAGCCATCTTTATTAAATTTTACATTTGATTTAGGATCAAACCTGAATTTCCCAGGTAAACACTCAGTGCAGTGGTCGCATTTGCCGGTTCTGTTTATGCTGCATCCTCGTTGTTGGCACATCGCCGAGCTATGAACATTAATGTGTGGCATTGTTGAAACAAAACTAGTAATCTATAATTGATGTATTTATCCTACATCAGCTCTGCTCGCCTCGCTGCCCGCTGCCATCCTCGCTACAGCGATAACAAATCAGTTTGTTTTTAGACCATCGCCGGGCATCTTGAAACTAGAGCTGTGATTGGTTCCTTCACACAATTTATGGTTCAATAAGATTAAAAATATACAGAAAGGTTGATTGTTTGGTTAAGGACCGGCTACACTGAGCCGCACCGCATTTTCCCGGTGGAATGCAATCCATGTTTTTAAATTCAAGTGGCTACTCGAGTCCTCACCGGCGCAGACGAATTGTCGAGAGAGCATTGCTCCGTGTAGCCACCTACCACCGGAAATGTTCGGAAGTTTCCGAACTTTGTATTCGTGCTGACCCCATACACTGTAGGGATGGGCGAAACAGTGATTTTACGATATCGGTGATCACAGTGACCTTGATTTTAAAAGAGCAATGATTTATACCAGTGATTATTCACAGTGATTGGCAGTTACTGTATCAGCACTTGTAAAACTAGGCATTTCTTTCACAACCGTTGCACTTGTGACGCTGTAGTGATTGTTTCCAACATTACGTACAAGATAAATAATATGATATACAACAATTTATTGACCTACAAACATTCTTCTTCTTAATTATTAGCTAACTTAAAACTTTATTCTTCGTAATTAATAGCTAACTTAATTTTATGAAAATAGGTGGAAACCTAAGCAAGTAAAAATAAAAATACAAACTTATTTTTTGTAATAGAACTCGGTCTATAAATAGTATAAAAATTGTTTTCTTTTTTTAATTTCAATAATCTTATGTTTTGTTTAATAAAGTGAATTAGTTACAAATCCTACACGATGATATTGTAAATCACTTAAGGTGCGGTGCGGCTCGTGTAGCCATAGATTTAAGTGCCTGAAAATCCTCTCTGGATAATTCTTGAGCTCATTATATGACTAGAACTGGTGTAAATAACCTTGGTGAGGACTTTCTTGATTCAATGGGTGCACTCTGTGCCTTCTCTTCTTTCTCCACATTTTTGTCGAAAATCAATCACTATCACTGTCATCAGATGATAGACAGCATAGTTTCTTAACACGAAAAACGAAAGACTCGATTCACAGATAACCTCTCATACCAGCATCTTACAGTCGTATGAACAAGTGCAGGCTAAATACACAATAACGAGTATCATACAGTAGCCCCATGGCTTCTTTGGTGCTGACTGACAAGCTGACGGCTTTGAAAAGTTACCAGACCAAATATGTATCCTTACGCTGAACCATATGTTCTGCAAAAACATGTGTTTAGCAGCTGTAACTTATGACAGTCAAATTTTAGTTATATACCTAAATGTTTATTGCCAGAAGTCGGCTGTGAGCTGTCAGTCAGCACCAAAGAAGCCATGGGGCTACTGTAGCTACCAACATTCAAGCAGCGAGGTGCCTGACGAGCAGCATCCATGATCCAACAGCGAGGTTACAGCATAAACGTACTCTGTCAATTAATGCGGTGTTCCGCAAACAGTGTGCCGCGGTGGCGAATTAGATGTGCCTTCCGGCCACAGCACCACGCGTCTCTGTTCAATAAAGGGGCGTTTAGATTATGCCTCTTTCATGCAATATGCCTCATGTAACTAGGTGCACAGGAAATACACGTTGGGTACATGCTCCAAATGTAGCTGTGCGTCTATCCACAAGTAGGTGCAAGTGCTCACCAAATATTATGGGGAGTACGTCGCAACAATCTTGCCTCATAGTCATTTGAGAACTCTCGAAGGTTGTGTAGTTGTGTTTTCAATGATGTATTGAAGTACCGAAAATACAATCGAACTCATCAATAACTATCAGATCCATCCATTCTTGTGTTGGTCATCACACAAAAGCCTATAAAAATCGAGTTGAGCGAGGAGATGCGATACTGTAACCAGGTGTAGGCTGCGCCGTAAGATGAAGACAGCTGCAGCAAGTACTTACCACAACATCTCTAAACGCACTGACGCATGGAAGGAGATGCAAAAGGGAAAACAGGTTAAGTTAAACGAGGGAAGATGAAAGAGGCACATATTATAATGTTGAATATATATATATATATATATATGTGTGTGTGTGTGTCTAAACGCACCTTGACCTTGGGGTCGGTAAGAGCAGCAACAACATCGAAAGATTTTCTGCGTAGTTAAAGCTATGAAACACCGAAATGAAAATAACTAGAGTTTGTACAAAATGTTTACAAATGTTAAAGAAGTGGGCACAGAAAATAACTTAAACATTTAATCTTGGAACATTAGAAGTTAATTAAGGAAAAAAAAAGTCTATACTTTCCTCATTCTGATTTACCATACACCATTGGGACTGGGTGCGTACGTAATTCATTTACTGCTGTCGTGGCGTGTACCCAAAATAAAACTACGTGTCGCATTTTTTTTATAATTACAAGAGCTAATGACGGCTTAATCTAAGGGACGGGGAGAGGAAATGGTAAAACCACAGTGATAAATCACGTGTGTGTGCGCCCTCACCCACCGCACCCCCGCGTACCTTTGTGCCCGGTCGAGCTATTAAAAATGACTTTGGTCAGTTTGGTTGAGGGAGGCTATTTATCTATGTTTCTTCCCATTTCATGTCAAAGCGTTTAAAATGAGCAAATTTTATCTTTTCGCTTGAATCTTAATATATAAGGTTTTTAATCCAATAGGGACATGTTTGGTATTTTTCACCTCCAATTTAACGTCAACCTTATTTTTCAAATAATAAACCATTTCTTAACGCGGGATCAAGTGTTCAAACCACACAATAGCCAGACAGGATCAAACTCCAACATTTCCAATCAGGCGTTCAAATCTCCCCCCCCCCCCCCACC
>CABFVZ010003248.1:0-28947 GCA_902151445.1 Timema monikensis | reverse complement strand
GGGGGGGGGGGTCGTTAGTGTCGACGGACATCGCCGGGTTCACGGTCGAACGTCCTATGTGTGGTCTCTGTTGCATTTCTTTTTTATATAGATTCTTCTTTTTCTCTCTCTTGGTCCTGTATTTCAAGAACTTAAATAAATACACATGACGACACTTACGTAAATCAGTAGTCTCCTTACACCTACCCTAATTTGTTGGTTTGTTTTGAATTCGTTCCCTCATATAGTCTACTTTCCTGAAACAAACCACTCTATTTTAAATTTCTACAAATATGTACTATTTTTATATTCATATTTTTAACTAGGTACCTATAAGGACGTTTTCTAAAATATTATATTGGGAGTCTTATCAAACATACGTATAAATGTTACACTAGATACTTTTCAAGATTCTCATTTGTAAACTGACCTAAATTTTCAGATTTTTTATAATCATTTGAATGCAGCGTTAAATTTGAAATTTCCGAAGAAGTTGGAACTTTTCTCCTGCAACGATATGCCCTTTCCTACCATTGTCCTTCACCCAATTTAAGCTAATTGAAAGTTATTTTTAATTAATAAGTGTCGATTTTCAAACTTCTCCAAACAAGTATGCCGTAACTTAAAATTTCTAAGAAACTGTACTTTCTGTGCCCGCACACACACAACACACAAGTACCTTTGATAAAAAAAAATTAATAAAAAATATGTGCAATTTTTAATTTAAGGGAGAATTATTTGTTGAGTAATATTGTACTTAATTAATATCCCTGTTCTGACAAGACGTTTATTAATCACACCATGTGAATGTGTGGAATGGCCAGGCTTCCCCTTTGGTTCGGATCCGTTAAACTCTAGGTCTTCCATTTCATTTCACAATCACCCTACAATTACACATTAACGTAATTGCGTACAACCCGAACGGGTAGTAATACGCGGTAAAATAATAATATCCTTGTTAAATGATCGTCATATGGGCTTTTAAGATGGAGATCTAAGGGACGCGAGAAAAGGTTTGTCTGTTTTGCAGTTTTTTTATTATGTTGTTGTGAAAATAAATCAAATATTGCATCATTACAAACATAGACTTTAATTTTCTTCCCATGGTGACCTCAATAGTTTTTGAATATCTATCTGTCAAAGTGTCCTGGAATTTAATGACAACTTTTTCTCTTCGTCTAAAATGTTTCTCCTTTAGTGTCGCGATATTCAAGAACTGTTGATATTACCATGGGAAGAAAATTATACTATTGTGTTTCTACTGGATATACATTTTATTAATTCTGTTCAAAAAGGTATTTTGCTATAAAAACTGCAGAAATACTGGCCCTATCTCGCGTTCTTTACATTCCCACCTTAAATCTGAATATAAACATATATTCTGCTTAAACTTTTGAATAATAATTAATAATGTATGTCTTTCAGTTTATAACAGTCCTGAGATACAGACACTAATTATTGATTATAAGAAAAGGAAATTTAAAATATTGAACTATTACATATTATGTAGTAATATTTAAATAACATTTTAAAATTGTAAATAGGTTATATGGTTTTAATTTCTTTAATGTCTTGTTGATATGTCGTATTGTATGGGCTACACGCTCACTAATTTGAGCGCTTGGAAAAAAAAAGCACGGTAACAAATAATACTTAGAAAAATAAAACCCCTTCTATTGATTGGCAGACCAACCCTAAATGTTAAACGAAAAGTAACGTTATTTCTTTTGACAAAATTTTTAATCTTTTTGTTTCCACCCCCATTCTACTTACAGTCTAACCCTCTCCTTTTCTTCAACAATAATGTTGAAATCTCTTTTTCAGAAGTACTATATATATNAGTTGTTGGATGAACCATACTGTCAACTAGTACACAAAGCCATATTCCCATGACAACCAAGTTGTTGGATGAACCATACTGTCAACTAGTACACAAAGCCATATTCCCATGACAACCAAGTTGTTGGATGAACCATACTGTCAACTAGTACACAAAGCCATATTCCCATGACAACCAAGTTGTTGGATGAACCATACTGTCAACTAGTACACAAAGCCATATTCCCATGACAACCAAGTTGTTGGATGAACCATACTGTCAACTAGTACACAAAGCCATATTCCCATGACAACCAAGTTGTTGGATGAACCATACTGTCAACTAGTACACAAAGCCATATTCCCATGACAACCAAGTTGTTGGATGAACCATACTTTCAACTAGTACACAAAGCCTTATTCCCATGGCAATTATCGATAGCTTTATTTTATTTTAAAGTAGTTTACGGCAGCCCAAATCAAATTAGCCTTACCCACCAGATTAATCTAGTAACGAAGAATACAACTTTTCTTACTATATTATAAATGGCTCCAGGGACCGTGAATTAAGTTACCAATCATAATGATGATTTAATTACAATTAAATTTCCGATCGATGTCCTGGGTTCAAAACCATCCGAGGTCGGCTGGTTTTCTTGAGCGATACAAATCCGTAGCACAATTTCCCTCGGACGATAAGTAAGGCCGTTGATCCCATGTCGATTGTGGCAAGTAAAATAACCCTGGAAAGTATGTAAAAAATACCTTTCCAGCAAAATTGGTAGGTCATTTCACGTTCGCTTATTGGATTTAAGTGTGGAAGTCAACGGAGAACCACTACACTTCCTGAACTCGCCTAGTACATGGGATTTCTACCAGATGGTGCAGGCAGCACTAACCAAACAAAGGGCTAAGTGCATACCCAGCTCCGTATAATAATAATAATAATATTATTAGTACCGCGTCTTACTACTAGTTAGGGTTATACGCTTTAAGTACTAATTACGATAATGGATTAGGAATTGGGAAGGTCGAATTAGAGGAAGTGAACCCACATACGCGTGGAGGGAGAGTGGAAAACCATTTAGGAAAAACCACCCCCAGTTCACCCTGACCGAGATTTGAACCTCGATCTCCCCGTCCTCAGCAGTCGAGCTCAACACGACTAGCGCGTTAGCCAACTACGCCACCGAGGCGGGTCAGCTCCGTATAGATAGATATCACAGCAAATCAACCTTAGGGTTGTGGACGTAATAAGAATAAAGAAACAAGTTATGCGTTTAGTTTATTTCCGAGTGAAGTAGTGCGAAAATATTACATTACTCAGACAAATACATACATTATACACACATAGTTGTATCTTTCGATACTGATGCGATACCGGGCATTAAGATCTCATATGAGTAAAAGTTTTGGTATTGAAAGGGAAATATCAGCCTAAATAATACTTTTTTTACATTAATATGACGCGATCCCCAGTGCACCTATCGAGTAAGTGTAAGATCAAACTTCAAGGTGAAACAAACAAACATTAATTTCTTTAGTGGATAAAGGTANGGGGGGGGGGAATCAGCCGACTGGGACTCGAACTCTTGTCTCCCCATCACCTGCAATACATTATAACAGAGGAGTGACGCGTTAGACCATGTGACCCCCCGTTTCAAATCCCCGACACTTGTTATTAGTCAAGCGCGGTGACCACGGCGCTAAACTCCGGTGGACATATTTGCCGCAGTCAAAACGTTAGGTGGTTGAACAATAGAAAGTAATTAGTTTACGCGTGACGCTGGTGACTTGACGCAAACAAGTTGTCACGCCTGACATTTGAAAGGACGCGTGTTGTTTGATAGAAACGTGATAACTGAGAGGGAGGGAGTGAAGAAGGTGAGTGGAGGGGGGGGGGGCATTTGATTGTCTGATGTTTTCAGTACGTTAACAAACACAACTTAATACAATGTAAGAATTTCACTGCCTCTGTTGAACATTCTTTAGGTGGGACCTCGTATATTGAAGTCGAACTAGGACCTTTAAATATATTTTTTTTCCGTGTGTGTCGTCGGTCTTTCTATCAGACTGCTCTATTCCTGTGGTACTAATCTCGTGTACTTTCTAAAACATATATATTATTTCCCCATACTATTTACAAACCGATTCTTTCCTACCTTTTTCATAGTGCATCCGAGTTATCCGCATATTTACAGTGATGCATAAGGACTGAGGAAGTTACAGTTTAAAGTAAATGTACATGAATCTGCGTGAAGTGAAAGTGGGAAACCATTTATTGGACCAAAGCTTAATTGCCTATCCCCTGTCAGGGATAGTCATCAAAATAAGACTAATGACACTTCATTTTTAAAGTAAATTAAAACATGCTTATAACCTGAACAGGTAGTCAGACGTGGTGTTAAAAAAAAAAGCAATCTGAGATTTATATGAATTAAATAAAAATGTTGTAGTCAAGTAATTTGCCAAATTGTTTGGATATAAAATGACGTCATCAGGGGCGGTTATTAGTATTTCATCCCTCCCTTCGACTACTTTTCTGAACTTTTGTCTTTAGCTGTACTTGCATGTATTTTTACAAAGGGGCTGGTTCCTATTCTAAACCCAATTTATTGTCTGTCCAATTATACGGACATGAAAAAAATATTTCTATATGGTCTACATAATTATTATATAACATTTAAATACCAGCTACCTTCTCCGGCTCCCACCAATGGTTTTAGAATGGCTTTTCCCGAAAATGCCTATGAGAAAGAAAGTCACTTCAGTGTATAGGACTGAAAACTTCGTTCAAGGATAATAGTTCGTATCTCTGGAGGGGTTTCTTATCACTATCGAGAATCATCTTACTATAGCTTATCTACGGTGGGAGTGTTGGTGACAACTAACAGAAGGTTCTTATTGGCTGGAGGTATTATTAGACTCGTTTTATAGCACTTTTCATTGATAATATAGTAAAATGAATAACAGACCCCGTGGTGTAGTGGTTAGCACACATGGCTGCGAGCCTAGGAGTCTCGGGCACGATTCCCGGCTAGTGCCCTGGGTATTTTTGTTACCAAAAAAGGACCTACCACAATGGTCCACTTGGGTTTAGTTAGTAAGGCTTAAGCCCCTTGGCCCTGTCGAGTGCAAGTCTAAAACCTATTTTATGGGTTGGTTGGGCAGGAGTGTGAAAGGCGTGGCGTGACTTCACAAAAGGTCAAAATATCCTTCCGCGCCTACAAGAACAAATGGATCACGGAAAACGTAGATGATGCTAGCTACCGGATATGTCTTGCTGAAAACTAATTCGTTTGGAAATATCAGTTTTCTCCAGAACGAGTGAATTGTTTGTGTTTATATTTTCAACATCTCTTCTAAGATAATGTAGCGATGTTTATTAGGTGTTACTTTTTGTTATGAATCCGGCAGTTTTCTATTGAAAAATACAAAATTATCAATATTTAATCTTTGTTAAAATTATAGAGGAGGTGTGCATATAAAAAGTATAACATAGTAAACATGCTTCTATTCTGGAACAAAAAGTTTCCGAAAAGAAACTTGTAAAACAATAAAAATTCTTGAAAATAACCGTTTGTTTCCACAGCTCTGCATTTTCACACCAAATGAAAAGGGCCAATTGCTCGTCCCACACCCTCATACTCACTATAACACGGAAAGAGCCTCCATGGAAAGGATGTATGATTGTACGTATTTGGGCGTCCCCTGGGCTACGGTACATTAATGCTGGCTAATATTGCCACAAACTGGGCTACGAATGATATTCCAGACGCATATTATTATTATTTCCAAATAGTTTGACATTAGTGACTTTCGGCGTTGTTTTCAATAAAGAATGTTCTCCTACCTTTCTTTTACATACACTCCCAACCGTAGAAACGCTATAGTTTAACTCTTCTCTGCTAACGACTTAACTGTCTTTATCCACTCTCTAGGTTTAAAAATAAACTCTTGGCGAACATTAGCACTGACGTCCCAAATGTCACTGCAAACAAATTCTTTGGGGGAAAAAAAGGAGAGATAACGTTGAAAAAAAGGCACTAAAGTAAGTTGCCACCAAACAACTGATAATCTATTTTTAGTACAATAATGTGTTAATTTTTTCTTTTGGGCCATGACATTAAAAACTCGATAGTTCACTGGCACATAGTCCGTGTGAATGAAGGTGTGCTATATAGTTTTTACCAATTGATTCTCCCTTAGTTCCTTTTCACCTTCTCATGACCTCTCGGAGAGAGGTAGGTATTTTGATCGTTAAAGAAATTGAACCTGTGATTATTAACCTGAAAATGTGTTTTTCGCGGTACCTTCTGCATGTATCTCAACCTAGAGTGAAACCATTTTACTGATAGGACTAAAACTCTGGATTTCAGGTTTTCATAAGTTTCCATCAGAGGTAATTTTGGAACTAGTTATCTAACTCTAAAATTAAGGGTTAAAAAAAAGAGAGATTTCTAGACCTCCACTTTAACTATTTTGATTAAAATGTATATCTAGGCACTAGGCACATTACAAACAAAATGGTACATCTAATATTTCCAGGAAAATGACTTGCGTATAAGGATATCTCAAAGAGTTGTGGCGATATGATTTAAAAATAATAGTTGTGGACTATTAAAAATAAAAAATAAAGCTTGTTTTTGAAATTTATTTTTATAAAACCCATAGTTGATGAGCTACAAGCAATTCTGGTTTCTTAAATGGAGGTTTTAGAAATGGGGAGTTTATTTTTATGCTCTCTTGTGAACAGAGAAGCATATTTTTTCCTCACTGTTTCTGTAACAGTGTAGATTTTTTTTTATTTGGTGAAAAAATTGTGGGATGCTATGCATAAAAGTCTATTTTAAAACAATCCGGCATGCTAAAAAAAATAGCATTTCCATAGTATAAATTTGGTTAAAACTACTTTCCCAAAGTTTTTAATCTTTAAAATAAAGATATTTTGAATTGCAAGATAGTATCTTTACTACGCATGCATCTCTCTTTGAACATCGCTGTAAACTATGACCTTGCTCTATTATCAACCTTGATAGTTGACCACGCACAAGGTACTTTACTGAATTAAGTATGGACATATTTCGCTTGTATATAATTAAATTAGGGTCAAAGTCAACAGACCGACACACTGATAGAAAAATTGTCGACATTTGTAATTTAAGACTTGCCTTCCCACTTAAATCTGGAGATGCATTTGTGTTCTATCCGAGTGGAAATTTAAACTCTCGGTGTGCGCGTGTGCGTGTGCGTGCCTGTGTTCCCTGTACGCTCCTTGGTACCGCCAGTGTTTGCGATAAAAACAACCTAATGCTAGTTGTCACCTACACACCTACCTAAGATAGACTGTTATGACGCCCCAGCCCAGTGTTTCTTCAAGTTTTGGTGCATTAGGAGTAGGCGGTAGGCGGAATGGTTGAAAATTATTTAGGAAAAACATCATTTCTAGGTGATTACATACATTCCAGGACTATAAGTACAAGACAAAAATTAATCTATTAAATTAAAGGTTTAAAAAGAGTAATTAAATTGTGTTACTAAGCTATAGGGGTTTTATTATTTCTAACACGCTAGCCTAGACCTCTTAAGTTTTGATAAATAACTTTTCAGATTTGTTAACTTGAGGTTGGTACAGACTTCCTTTTTTTATTTGACTTGTGCCTACTTAGTAAATAAATAGAGAATAAGATAGATGTTTTTCATATTTAATATTTTTCATTTAAAATTTTTGTATTAAATGTGATCAAAAGTCTTTAATTCGTTGGTATTACTAAACTTTATGGGATCCTCAGTGGTCCGAGGACTACACTTTTAGAAACGCTGCCCTAGCCGAAGTTTTAGTCCGTAGTACGCGCGGTAATGCCTATACGCTAATTGTCTGCGGAATTGGGATGAGTGGGAGTTTGTGAAGGTGATCTCATATATAGTTTGATCGCCATAAGACTGACAGCTCAAAAGGTTCCCGAATCTTTCATGTGTATTCCTATAACAAACCTTGTGTTTTAGAGCAACCATTTTTGACAGGGCGTGTCAATTTTTACAACTGTAGGATACGCATAAAGGCCTTTCGTAAATGCTTTAAACATCTATTTTATTTATTTACTCCAATAAGTCTTTCTATGTTATTATTATTATTATTATTATTATTAGCACCGCGTCTTACTACCCATTCGGGTTATACGCACTTACGCTAATGTGTAATGGTAGGGTGATTGTGAGATGAAATGGAGGACCTACAGTTTAACGTGGAATCCGAACCACGGTGGAGGCCTGGCATTCCCCACATTCACAAGATGTCTTGTCAGAGGTGAAGGAAGGGTTTGGTAATCAGATAAATCTTTGCCGGGACCGAGGATTGAACCCCGGCCGCCAGCATAGAAGTCTGACACCTTACCCCTAGACCGCCAGGTCACCTCTTTCTATGTTGGTTTGACTAAACGATCGTCTATATTCGCACTGATAGCCTATATTTTGTTAACGGTGCTTAAAAAAAATTGTATTTGATACTGTCGACTGACCACTCGGACGGTGTAAAGGACTTGATCCAAGGAATCGGTCTTTAGTCAAATGGGCGGGCGGACTTAGGGCGATGTGGGTTTCTTTGAGCGGTGACGTCCTAGAAGCGTGGTTCCGGCGTAATGAGACCACTGCACTCCCAAGGTTGTTGCTACACTCCGTCGAGGTCACTCACTTGTTTGCTAGTGTCACGCGTTTGTTTGCATCGGAGGAAGGTGTTGAGACTTGTTCTCGAAGTTTCTGCGGGTGACTGGAAACAAGTACGACATAAATTCTCTTAGGGCTGAGACTATGAATCTAATTCAAATGACAACAGTTTACTCTGATTGTTTATCTATATGGATATAAAAACTGTTTTCACTCGAATACGCTTTATAGCACGGCCCAGTTTTAAAACTGAAATTTGTTTCATCGCATCGCGGTCACGTGGATAGAGTTACTATAGTTTTGGCCTATGGAGAATGCTATCGTATGAGAAAAATCTGAAACTTGAAAAATATAAATCCCGATTACTTGGCAGATCCATAAACACACACATCATGCTCAGATTGTTTTGAAAAATCTAAAAATAGATTTTTTTTAAAACAGGGAACACTTCTTCGCGTGAAATCCAAAAATTTTCCCAAATAACATTTGGACTATTTGATGGATTTTTAATATAACCTTTTTATTACTATAACAGTCTAGCGTCCTACCACCATCTTGATCGCTAAGACCCAGCAGTGCTGGGGGTGTACATATGATTGGTTTTTGAATACTTGTTGGTAATTTAAAATTAACTTAGTGTGTTCTACTCTAACCATGTCACTGTCGAAGTGAATTAAACTATGGGTTTACAAAAGTTCCATTGCAAAGATTCGAACCGTCGGACAACTGTTTTCTACTCTTATGTTGTAAGTCTTCTAAATAATTTACCGGGTACTAATACATTAAAAACTCTCTAAGTATCTCCACACAACAAATTCCTAAGGATTAGGGTTTGTGGTCGTTGGTGGGGGGAGGGGGAGGGAGGAAGTCATGCGAACAGATATTTTCGAACTATCCTGTATCTTGTTCGTGGTGACTACAGACAGGGAAATTCAGGGATAAATGGGAATTAAATCAATAAATAAGAAAGAGTCAAGAAATTTAAATATTTAGGCCTAGCCAATCCTGCACTTAAACTTTTAAACAAAAGTAAGAGATTTTGTTTCTTCATGTTAATAAATGCACTATCCAGATATAGCATTCTGCTAACATGAATTTGTTGTTCAGGGTTTGTTTTATAACACAGCGCAACAAATTATACCTAAACATAAAATAGGTATTTTAAAAAGAACCATAAGATTATTGATGTTAGGTAGCCCTTCTAATTGTTTTCGAAATTATGTGCTCAATGTAATAAAAGGAAAAGCTGCCATTTAATAAGAAACTGTAAAAAGGTCAAGTCGGGTAATTATACTACTATAAAGCCATATGGCTGACTCACTGACATGTTTACCCATTTCCGATGAGCTAGAAACTTGAAATTTGGCAAACTTATAGCTTCTAGCCTGTCTACCAACGGGATGGGACCGACGGAAAAATTCCAAAAGTTAAAATTGTTAATCCTAAATTTCTGAACTTTTTTTTTTCTACAACCTGTATAACATCTCGACATGCAAGTCTCGTCAGGGTACACGTTTCAGATCGATCCGGCAGTTTGTCATATTGCAGCATGATACCTCCCTCCTGCTCTGTATTCTGTACCATGTACCGATTGTCTGGGGGTGTTGGGGGGTGGAGGTTGACACCAGGGTGGGAAAAAGACGTTGTGTTGGGCTGGATCTTGGGGAAAAATCGGGGAGCTCATTTCGTAGCCGATTGACCAGAAAAAAGTAGATGCAATATTTCGTTCTAACTAGAAAACTTATCAAAGTGTGTTGGTTTTCTGCTTTATTGGATGACATGATGCATACCTAATTTCCTTTAGGTCTTATAAACTTAGGTCTTGTGAAGTTAGGAAGGTACTATAAAGATAAGTCCTATTAAGTTAAATCTAATGAAGTTAAATTTAGTCTAGGATTTGTGACTTAAGGTCTATACCCTGGGTTTATGCTTTCTTATCTTGGCAATATGGAAACTAATATCGGTTTTGTGTTGTTTTAAATTATTTTTATTTTTGAACGTGGTGCAACGTTTGGTTCTAACTGTATAACCAACCCAAGTTTAGCTGCTATCCGTGAGGTGAGGCCGGCTCTGCACATATTTTACGCTAATGGGGTAGGTAAAACTTAAATAAAGTGTTGAGTGGAGGAAAATTTGGGAACCCTGGGGGAGGGAGTGCCTCATTACACCTGGTCGAGATTCAAACTCTTATCTCTCTACCATCGTCAAATCAGACAAGACAAGACTGCAACCTTTACACGCGTGCCCACACGTGCGAGCGTGTATATCATAGAAAAAAGTAATGAAGTAAATTTAAGGCTTCATAACACCGTGTTTTGACTATGCTTCTATAGGACCGGACTGTCAATGCTAGTCATACGCCAAGCCGGGTGTTTTATAATTCTCACCTTTAAAATATGTTCTCAATTATAATAGTCATTATAAATATCTACATGTTGATTTCTAGTTCTATATATTATATTTTTAACTGCTTTGAAAGGTTTTTTCTACTGCGATCAGGCCTATAGCCTTTCATTGTTACACTATGGCGTAGTTCCTAAGATAGGCTTAAGTTAAGTAAGGTACTGGTGATCAGCAAGTTTGAGTTTGGAATTGAGGAAGAAACTGTTGAAATTCTACATTTGGAGCCTCTGTGTATGGAGGAAGATAATTATAAAATAAATACTTGGAGAGTTTTGAAATGTGGTGCTGGAGAAGACTTAAGATCAGGTGGACAGACAGAATGACGAACGAAGAACTTCTAATAATATTAGGTGAAAAGAGAACCATTTTGGATGTGATTCTTCGGTACAAAGTAAACCGGATTGGACACATCCCTAGAAGGAACTGACGGCTCTTCTGCACAACGTCATGGCTGGCAAACTTGAGAGAGAGAGTAGATTGAAAGGAGGATGAATCAAATATTGGATGACTTGTAGGAAAGAAGAAAATTCTGGGCACTCAAGGTGGAGGTAGAGGACAGGGTGCATTAGTGGTCTAAGTTTACTAACAAAATAATAATATTTAGCACCGCGTCTTACTACCCGTTCGGGTTATACGCTTTAAGTACTAATTTCTCTAATGGATTAGGAATTGGGAAGGTTGAATTAGAGGAAGTGAACCCGCATTTGCGTGGAGGGAGAGTGGAAAACCATTTAGGAAAAACCACCCCAGTTCACCCGACCGAGATTCTGAGATGGTCTGATTTATTACTGCCCCGTGATGGGTGCCAATTGTTATGTTCTTGGAATTACGGGTCCCTACGTTGTGCGCCAATTGTGATGTTCTGGAATTACGGGTCCCTACGTTGGGCGCCAATTGAAATGTTCTGGTTCGGCGCGTTGAGCGTCGATTGAAGTTACACCGTTTAATTAGCTGGTAATTGCCCCGTGGTCGAGCACTAATTAAATCGGTCCGGTTTTNTTTTGATGTTGTGAGTTAATTGGTATTTATAGCCCCGTGATCGAGCGCCAATTAAAGAATTATAATTAATACACACTTATTATTTTGACATGTTTTTATTTCTGAATCTAAGTTTATTTAAGGAGAAAATAGATCATGTCGTCGAACTATATATACGCGGCCTATTGTATGAGCGCGGACAGGTGTTGCTGGACGCCAAGTGATTTGTGCCTAGTGAGTTCTGAGCAGTACTGGACACCAACTGCCCTTACATTGCACCATCCTTCGTATATATCCATTGCTCATGGAAGCTTCGAGAAGGTTTAGTTTAGAAAAACAAATACAAGACAAAAACATCTCGGTTTTACAGGGAGGTTCGAGAGCCGGAAACTGAATCAAGTCACATTTTAAAATCTCTATTCGAACCTTCGAGAAGAGGAAGTTATTATTTGAAATATTATATTGTCAACATGACTTTACTAACGTCACGTGCGTGACGTCACTGATCAGTGGCTTTTGCCTTCTTAAAAGAAGTGCTTTAAGCGCCATTTAATATACTATATAATTTAAATAAAATTAAATACGTTTATAAAATTAGGACGATATTATTGTCAATGCTTTCACATACTTTTCAGGGGCAAGTCAGTTACATTACAATTCGAACCTCGATCTCCCCGTCCTCAGCAGTCGAGCTCAACACGACAAGCGCGTTAGCCAACTACGCCACCGAGACGGGTTACTAACAAAAGGAATAGACGTGTCGTAAGACAGAACACCACATAATAATAACTGCTTGCATTCACAGTAAATGCATACATTCTAAACCGATAAAATTTAATAGGAACCCGCATCGGTGAGTCGCATGGTCTAAAGACGAATTCAGACTACACTGACGTTTCGTGTTAACACAATTTAGTGGTGGATAAAAATCCCAATAAATTATATTGAGTGTTCACACTCGTAATAAAAAGGATTGCTGGTAACGGGGAAATCAGGGCTCGAATACTGTTAAGATGTATTTAAGAGGTTTTTTTTTTCATAAACTGTTTACACACTGTCCCTCCCTCAATCCTACCCCATTATCTTAGTTTATGTATTCTTACAGTCTGTGTACGGTAAAAGTGTAGGTGACAGCAGAAGGTATTTATTTCAAACATTGACTGAAAGTAACTACCGTCAACCTATTTGTAAATCATTATTATTTGTTTAGTTAACTATAATATCACAAAAAAAGTGCTATAACACAATTCTAATAAAACTTCGTCATTGTTTGGAAAGAACCTTCTGCTAATTGTCACCTACACTCGTACCGTAGATTGACTCTATGACCCGGACAGGTAATAAGACGGGATGGACTTAATTAAAAGTAAGAATCACTCTTAACAACGCTAACTTCCTTGTCATCTATAAAGGGGATGAGGTTAAGGAAATGTCATGGATTGAAATTTGAACAACTGATCGCATTTATTTAGGCTTATATTTTGACGAGGAGACGAACTTACACTTATCTTTATCCCCCTTAAAAAAAATTGCTGTGTGCCATAATGGGCTCTGAGCCACAAGTTTAATTCATACCAATTAGACCGTGGCGGCGGGCCGAGGCCCTTTGATCTCTCTTTGCTCTTTATATTCTTCCCAGATGCTTGTGTTCGCCGCATAGTGTATTTCCGTCAGCCTGCTCGAGATCACTTGTTGTCGACTGCGTCACTGGTTTGCACGGCGGGAACGTCTGGGAGCAGTCATGACATCCAGATGAATTAATCAAAATTGAATGCTCGTTCCATGGCCTAGTTTTATTATTATTACTATCATTCTATTCGAGGCGACGTGCACTGTCTGAACCGACTGATTATATCAGCAGACGACCTATCATTTATAAACTATTCTAGAACAGACACAACACCCAAACCCCGGTCATTAATTCAACACTCTGAAGGAAGGAACGAACTCAACATTTCACTAATTCAATTTTTTTTCAATGTTTAAATTACTCTAAATCTTAAGAATCTTTCCGTCATAATCTCCCCACCTCCCCCAGCAGTGTTCGCTGAGANCACTAATAAACAATTAATAGTATAAAAATGTTGTTTCTTGTAAATGCTAGAATTTTTTTTAAAACCATTTGTTCAATACCAAGGAAAACTGGGGGGGAGGGGGGGGGGAAGTAAAAGTTGGTGGGGAAAAAATGTTACGTTTTGAAAACCAGCAGAGCGCTCGCTGAGCTGTGTCGCGGGTGTCTAGAAATGTCACCTTATTTGAGAATGTGTGTTATTTAAAGCCATCTTGTTCACGTCTGAATGAAGATGAAGAGTATCAATACGCCTCTCAAGGATTAACAACTTTACAAAGTAAGTTTTTATTTAAAAAATAATCTTGTAAAGGTCAAACTACCTCATCTTAAAAGCCGTTTCACGCACAATGTTGCGGTTCCTTTAATAAGGTGGAGATGTAGGGAACACGAGAAAATATATGGGATTTTTTTCTTACAGTTTTTCTATCAAAACTTTTTGTTGTTGTTGCCAAAATCAAATATTGCTCTAGTAGTTTCATAAGAGTTTAATTTTCTCAACATTTTGATGTCAACATTTGTTAAATATCTGTCATTAGCTTAGCAGCATTAGACAATAAACTTTTTAAATGAAGAGAAAAAGTTATAATTAAATTTCAGGACATCCTTGACAGATATTCAACAATTGTTAATATCAACATGTGATAAAATTAAACTCTGTATAGAAGCAATATTTGATTTAATTTTACAAACAAAAAGTTTTGCTATAAAAACTGAAGAAAAAAAATATTGACATTTTCTCGCGTCCCCTACATCCCCACCTTAAAGTTAATGGCTAGAGACTAGCCTTCTTTAAACAAATATTTTGTTAAATAGGGTCACAACAGAGAATGTTTAAGATACTTAAGGATTTTTGGGATGTGTTCAATCAAAGCTTTCTTCTAATTCCCATTAGAAACACCGCAGTGTGAAAATAATAACTGTCTTCAAGTCGGCGACGGCTCGGTCGTCGACACATTAACCATAGACAAAGTGGTTTCCTTTCTCTCTGCATCTACCAACAAAAGAAAGTGTCACCTACCCGACATGTAACCGACAAGCCAGTAAATCTTGTCATAAGTGAGATTTAAGTTCCTCCTTGCACATTAAGGTTGGATTAATGCGCCTTCTAGATTTGTTAGCTTGCAAGTATTGTGTTAGTAGAATCAATCAATATACACGGAAACTTCATGTTAAATAATCTTAATACAAAATAACTTACAATTGCTAAATACTTTTTATCAGATTTATAGGGTATATTATATTTGGTAATTGAAATATTTGAGTAATGAGAACTTGAATGTACATTCCTATTTTGATATGAAGAACCTTATCTGACAACTAGAAAGCATTACTAAATATACTTTCAAGTATTCATACATCAGGTCATGTGATATTCAGCTGTCACTATATTATTATTATTAGCATCGCGTCTTAGGGCCAGTTTCATAGTTAGATACCCAAAGTGCGAGTCGATACTAAATACATGACGACACCTACCTAAACCAGAATGGAATGGGCCAATTTCCTATGCGAGACCGGCCCATTCCATTCAAGTTCAGGTAGGTGACGTCTTGTATTTAGTATAGCGCCGCACTCGAGGCGTACTAAATTTGACTATGAAACTGGCCCTTACTACCCGTTCGGGTTATACGCACTTATGCTAATGTGTAATGGTAGGGTGATTGTGAGATGAAATGAAGGACCTACAGTTTAACGTGGAATCCGAACCACGGTGGAGGCCTGGCATTCCCCACATTCACAAGATGTCTTGTCAGAGGTGAAGGAAGGGTTTGGTAATCAGATAAATCTGTGCCGGGACCGAGGATTGAACCCCGGCCGCCAGCACAGAAGTCTGACACCTTACCCCTAGACCACCAGGTCACCGCAGCTGTCACTATAGATAGTGTTATTTTATAGGTATTGATAATATCTAACAATAAAGTGAAATGTTATCAAAGTTGACCGTAAGGGAATATGTTTGCATTTTCAAAAGGTCATTCCTACAAAAATTTTAATAAATACATGGATGCGAGCCTATCCTGTATATCCGATCACATTATTTAATGCGAACAACAGTGCCAACTTTAATTATTTGTTCACATCATGAGCTTCCCCCACTATTTTCTATCTTATCGTGTTCTAGTTAGCAAAGTACTCGATACACAACAGCTGTACACTCGCCTCTATAGATGTGGTGTGGCAAAAAGGCTAACTGGCGAGCAAATATCGCCGGGAGCCGATCAAAACAACGTAACCTTGAACCTTGTGTGCGAACCAGTTATCGCAACAACACTACTTTGTTTGCTACACTTGCCTCCATCAATAAATCCAATCTCACCAGAGATAGATAGATAGATGGAAAATCCTGTGAGCAAAGGTTGTGCGTGATTCTTCATGGCGTCGTTCTATTCTGAAAACATCATTTGGTGGTTTTTCTTAGTAATCGTATTCATTTTTAATTTAATTGGTTTTCATTGAAGATTCGCGTATTCCTGTTACTACCCAGCTGATGCTTAAAATAATAATTTTCCTCAGTGTTCGAACAATTACTCAGAACCTTATCTTTTTGGCACAGAGTTGGGCGGTTTTGATATATGATGTGTTGTCTTAGGTTAGGTTTGTTAGCAAGGCCTGTCTGACATAGATTTGACCCGCACTGTAAAGGCACGTCGGGGGGGAGGGGGGGCAGTCTTTAAAACTACGTAAGGCATTTTCCTGATTTTCTCACCCGTCTTTCCAAGTAAGAGATTCTTAGATTTTCCGTGTACTTTGACCGCCACGCCCCCATAACCCCCGTCCCCACCCCTCCTAACTGAGTTTTTTTTTACGATTTAGTAAATTAGATTATCATAATCGTCTAGTTATATTTAGACATAAGGATTGGTGATAAAACTAGTGATATTAAATTTTAGAATACTTTAATTGGAGTAAGTAAATGGAATATAAGTGAATTTTTATAGTTAATTTATCTATTTTCTGACAAAAAAACAAACTAGATTTGGTTTCACCATAAACGTTGATTTTTTTTAAAGTAAGATGGATTCTGACTCCCCCCTCTTAAGAAAATACTGTAGGCCCTCCCCCTTTTCACCCAAATCCCTTATTTAATTTAGGGACGGTCCCTGATCTAAATGTCAAGCTCAATTAGTCTGGTTTGCCTTTGATTGGGGGTGTCTGGGCTCGAATCTCGACAGTGTACACCGTGGCTGTTTGCTCTCCTAAATGGTTTCCCACTCTCCCTCCATGCAAATACTGGCACATTTACTCTGAAATTCTACCTTCCAGCGTGATTATTAGGCATGCATGCGTATAGTCAGAACTGGTAGGGAGACAAAATTCTGCGGGGTAAAGAAAATATTTAATTTAAACACTATTTTTCAAGTCTTCTACTGATATAGTTGGCTATTGCGTTTGAAACGTTTACATTAAATAATAATAAAAACGCATTAGTCAAGATTTAACTTATGTTTGTAACCACATGGTCTTTAAGTCCTAAAGGGTCACTCTAGCAATAGACTTGACTGCATATGACGGGGAAATAAGGGGCTCGAATCCTGGTCGGGTGGTTTTTCATAAAAAAAAAAACTCTTCACGCACATGCGAATACCCTTTTTCTAAATTAAATTTTCCCATTCATAACACAACCTAATTAGTGCGTATGCGTAATACAATCTGAGTGGGTAGTAAGCCGCTATGCTAAAAAAAATGTATGTGAGTTGAATTTAAGAAACTGTGACTGTGTAGTCCTTGTTATTGCAGATGTTATCGACGGGTGGTAAACAAGCGACATGTTATCAGCACTGCGATAAGGTGACTGCGCGGGGGAGGTGCGTAGCAAACCCCCACATCTTGATCTGCTTTTGTTATTTTGGCAAACATGTGTCCAGTGAGAGGGAGGAATAAAAAGCGCATGGAAACCCGAGATTGTTTCATGTATGGTGAAGAACGCCCCCTTGAAACGATGGACGAGAAGCAAAAACAAAACGAAATATGGTAATCGGCCTTTATACTTTTAAAACCATAATACCACAAAAGATCTGAATTAGAATTTGACATGAAATTATGTATAATGCCTTCGTAATTTTTTAAGGTACATTTCGTTCACCTTGAAAGGTCTTACCTTTCCGTATTATACTATAGCCCAATCTCATAAGCTGCGCTACAGTGGAACCATGCAAGGTAAGCTTGCTACCTTTCAGGGTAAATGAAAGGTACATTCTGATAACACCCTTTGAATTATTTTTTTTTTACACCCGCTGTATGTAAAAAAGCGGATGAATATATGAACGCATTCCATCAAAATGTGATTTTAAAAGTAATTGAATAAACTATGACCCACTTCGGTGGCTGTATGGCTTGAGGTGCCACAATCGCAATAGGCTAGACTGCCGATGACCGAGAGATCGTTATTCGAATCCCAGTTGGGTGTAATGAGGATTTTTTTTTCCTAAATGGTTTCTCACTCCACGCAAATTCGGGTACATCATATAATTCAACCTTCCTCATCCTTAACCTTTTAGTGTAATGAGTACATAAGCTTATAACTCGAATGGGTAGTAACAAGTGGTGCTAAGGAAAATCTAATAATTATTTATAAATAAAGAAATAACATTTTCTTTTTCACCCTGGTGACATGGCGGTCTAGGGGTAAAGGAAGGGTTTGACCAGACTGACAAGCGTGCGAGCGACTGGATGGCCAAACTGGCGTGCGCGCGAGCGAGCACGTGATTAACAAATAGCTCTCGATAGTTGTTGATAAGGAGGCAATGGCTCATTGAACTGAGGATGGTTTTTGACAAGTGATTTATTGTTGTGGTTTTCCCATCTTCTCTCCACGCTAATGGTGATTCTTATTTGTAAAGAGGTGACCTGGTGGTCTAGAGGTAAGGTGTCAGACTTCTGTACTGAGGGACCGGGGTTCAATCCTCGGTCCTGGCACAGATTTATCTGATTGCCAAACCCTTCCTTCACCTCTGACAAGACGTTTATTAATAACATCTTGTGAATGTGTGGAATGCCAGGCCTCCACCGTGGTTCGGATCCCACATTAAACTATAAGTCCTCCATTTCATCTCACAATCACCCTACCATTACACATTAGCGTAAGTGCGTACAACCCGAACGGGTAGTAAGACGCGTTGCTAAGTATTATTATTAATGATATTTTCTAGCGGCAGTGTATTTTGGTACTTTGGTATAATACTCTACATTGGTGCACACCGCCTTACATTTATTCCTAAGAGAAAATTCAAATACTCCAGGAGTAAGAAATACTGGAGTAGTATGAATTATTGTAATTAAAGTCACAGAATTCCTACTCTCTTTAGTAATAACCAAAAGTAGATTGACTTTCTGTTTTTTGGTGTTCGTCGTCCTAAGAATATATGTACCGGTATTTTTAAAAGATTAACAAAATAATCTCTTCCATGGGCTTATGATATTCGGGCTCGCTTTGTTGACGAATTATTTTGATATTTAAATTAAAAAGCTTCCGAAATATTAAGAGTAAAGGAAGTGAAAAGGAGATAATATTTTTGCACACATTGATGAACTTGGGGGCCGCCACTTATTTTGTATTTATTTCTTTTTGTACTTTTTTTTGTATGATATTTTATATCCTATATTTATTATTTTGCTTCATGCGTCACGCAGGGTGATGCAGTTTATCTGAGTGTTTTTCCTAAAAAATTTTACACACTTTCTGCACTCGAATACCGGTGGATCTCCTATGTAATTTATATTTCTTACTCCCCATAAGATTAATTAGTACATAGGTGTAGAGCCTGGGCGGGAAATAATACTTGTTTGAAAAAATAAATGCAAGATTTCGGAACTCATTGGCTTCAATCAAACGATACCGTAGCTCTTAATTGTTCGCTCTTTTACCTTGCGGGATATGGAAAGCTAAATACAAAATCAACGCATTCACACAAACACCTACAGTTTTGTTTCAGTGTTTCAGTAGTTTTTTTTTAATTGTTAGCGAATTCTTACCTTAAATAAGCAGTTTTATATCACAATAGCGCAACGCCGCTAACGTCCACTTCAGATAATATCCTCAAAGGGAAATGGTTGTTTGCGCTGCCAGGTGGCTCTCCTATCAAATAAAGAGCGCACTACATATTTAGGACTTTGTTAGATGTGTCCGTGCGTGTTAGTTTTAATGTCGACATGTTGGGTCCGATTAATTAGGTCACTAGTTTATGGTGGCTGAAGAATTTTAAGCAACGAGGTCGCCCGGCTACTCCACTTGTATGTCACTGTGAGCAGTCTTTGACAGTTGTCACACTTTCACACACACACACACACACACACACACACACACACACACACAGTCTGTAGGACACTTATGTCGCTAGGGAATATAGTAGGAGAATCAAGTTACGTCATTTTATATTTTTGCGTCTTGACATCCTGTTTGTTCTCTGGAGTCTTAGTAAATATTTAAAACGTTCTTCACCCGCATCGGATGCCTTACTCGAGATCGACTGGATTGCCAGATACCTGGGGTTAGGGGTTAGTATTTCAGATGTGTGTTCTAAGGTAGATTTCATAACATTGTTTTCCTCCATGAAAATATAGGTACATTTCCTATAAATCTCACCTTCCTTACTGTTGAAAGTTTTAACCGCTCACCCTGATCCAAAATCAAGGTGGCGTGTCATTTTCTGAAACTACAAACCTGTATCTTTTTCGGACTGATGCTGCGTCTTACTACCCGTCTGGACTATACACACTTTAACTACGCTAAATGGCGTAGAAATTATGAAGGTAGATTTTCTAGTAAATTTACCCTCTTTCGCGTGAAGGAAGAGAACGGTGTTCAACTGTCTGGGATTTGATTCCCGATCTGTCCGTCACCGGAAAACTAGAGGTGACAAGCCTTAACTCTAGTTAACGCTTCCGCCGTTGCGGGAAAGGTTGATTTATAACTTGTAAAATATCTTAACAAATATGCTTAAGTTCGACACTTTATTTCTCAGTTGGTATCGTGTCAGTTTGCCTACCAAGTTAGGGGTACCGCGTTCGATTCATGACATCGAAAAATGTTTAATTGGTTTAAGAGTCTTTCCACTTTAATAGTGAAAATCTTTTTTAATCTTTAATTATTTGAATTGATTTGATGGATACTCTGTATCATTTTTTTACGTGTTTAGCAACGTAGTTTTTAGTTTTAAATTAATGAATTATCTTTTAGGCAGGTTAATGCTCCTCAATTGACCTGGCAGCAGCGGTTACATTGTAACTTGTGTGTGTTCCGCAAACCCCGAAAATCGCTGAGGACGAACCGTGTCTCATCTGGTGCAAACAAACACGATGGAAAATAAATGGTATGGATCTCCGCACGGACTTTCTCGCTCTATTGTTTAAAAATGGAGATATTTACTCAAAACTCGTAATATATATGAAACAAAATAATATACACTAGCAAATCCAAGCATAAATTGCACTATACTTACTTAAAACAATTTTTGAGTCCCGGTTTTAAATTTTATGAATTTATTTATAAAGAATGTCCTCATTTGTATGTTTGGACCTATAAAAAAGATCGATTTTGAGTCCATGAGGGTCAACACTTCGTATTAAAATTTCGACTTCTGATTAAAATTTTAATATTTTATTAGGGGTTTCACATCTTCAGGTCATCGCATTGCTATTTAATTCGTCATTTATAAATTTTGACCAATAATTTTTTTTAAATATTTACTATGGAGTCTAAAATGAAGGGGATAGATCGTTTCTGTACAAAAATTTCTCCTAAGAGGTTAAAGGAAAAATAATAAACATTATGAGAGACTTACTAATATTTAATAACTCTATGACATTACAGAATTATTGCGTTAAAACTTAAGTAGTATCTCAGCTCACAAAATTGTATTAATAAATTACCCAAGATATCAGAAACTGTTGGTTTTATAAAAATATACTTCAAATAAAAGTTTTTTATTTCCAATAGTGCTACAATTTTGCAATGATAAGTTATTCAAATAGTTGCAGAGATACTGAAATTTCCGCTTCTGTAAAGTAAGTACCCTAGAATTAATTTTCATGGGAAAATAGAAATAGCCATTTTATTTATAATCTTAATCAATGCCTAGATACGAATTTTAGTCAAAATCGTAATAGAAGATTTTAAGAAAATCGAGTTTTTCGCTTCCTATCAAGCTACTCTTAATTTTAGGGTTAAACAGCCGCACAGACAGACGGCATTACAAAAACCTCTTTTTAGGGTTCGGGGGGGGGGGTAATGAATGAGACGTCGACATCCACCAACATTCTGGGTTAGATTTTTTTTACGGCCACAATACTTTACTTTTAGTGTTCCGAAAAGTTAAAATATATAAATATAATTGCGTGTAGCTTGAAAGTTATAGGTTTTATAAAAATATGTTTCGAATAAAAGATTTGTATTATAAATAGACTTACAAATTTGCAATGATTGTAATGATATTGGTTTGGATCACTCTAAAATATATAAAAAGTCATGGAGGAAGGTAATTTTTCTTTAAAATCACATATGTAGAATATCCTTTTATGATTCATCCATGAAGAAACATGCGCTTTTTCAGAAATAATGTGAAAAGGATTTCACCATTAAAATATATTTTTTATGCCATTTTTCCTGTTAAAGGAACAACTCCGCAGTATTTGGCAAAAGACGCCAATTCCCTTTACCAATAAGAAGCTAGTCCTCACAACACCTGTCGCCAGGACTCTTTCTATTAGTTAGTTTTTACACTGTTGACGAAGGGAGCAAAGGGTATGTCATATATAAGCCGTTTGTGCGTATAATTAAGGGCAGCCACACGCACAAGTCGCTCATCCAAGCAATGACACACAAGGCAGTCACACAACTAAGTACTACACACACAAGTCGCTTTAACAAGCAAAGCAGTTAGGGACTCACAAATGCACTAGCACTGGCTCTCGCAGTCACAGTCTAACACAGAATACGATAATTTACTTTAATATCACAAGTGTGCATTGATATAAATAATTTAATTGAAGTATGTGTAAGTAATTAACAGATGTAATTTGAATAAACCGTGTGTGAAACAACAGCCATCAATAGTTCTCTTTCTTACATTTATTAATTATACCGATTTAATTAGTGCTCGACCACGGAGCAATTAACAGCTGGTTAAACGGTATATTTTCCGTACAGTGATGATAGGCGCTCGACCACGGAGCTATAGACAACCTAAACACCATCACAGCATTATTATATCTAGGAATTAATCCGTAGTGATAAGTAATTTCATATCTCAAAGAGTTACTGAGATATGATAAATAATGAGAATTTACGTATCAGACCGGAACCCTTAAAGTCATTTTGCCAAAATATTGAGGGTAGCCAATTTGTTTGGAATATTTACAGATATTTAAAAATTAAATTTAATCAAATTCATTAGAGCCGATTTTGAGTAGATCGCTTTTTTCTCTTTTTGCCCTTCAGTAAACTACCCTTAATTTTAGGGTTAGATATCTAATTCCAAAAACCCTCGGGGTAACCCTATGAAAACCCTAGATACCAAGTTTTAGCCCGATCTGTAAAATAGTTTATGCTCTAGTTAGAGGTACAGACAGACAGACGTAAATAAAAAAAACTTTTTTTGGTTATGGGGAGGGGTGAAGGTCGTGAAATGTCAACATTCATCAAAATCTTGAGTTTAATTTTTTTATGATCACAATACTTTCTCTACCTGTAAGATAGCTATACAGTAAAAAGAGGAGGGTGGAAGATCTGTGTGAAAGATAAGAGGGCTTCTCTCTCTCTCTCTTTCTTTCAAGAGCCGAGCCCGACAACGTTCCTGAGCCAAGCAGTAATTAACACCCTTCTAATGAGGCCCAATGTGCCGTAATGAGTTTTAGCTCTTGCTCCACATACAATGCTCCGCGCGTAGCTATACTTTGGTCCGCTGACAGACTGCTACGGACGTTTTATTTATACTTTCCGTTTACCACAATGAGGACAGTTTTTTTTTGTCGTGCTCAACACCTTAGCATCTGTCCAGTATATTCGCATGTTTACCTTCACATTAGTATGTGGTAGAGATGATGAGCAAGGTAACATTTTGAGGGCGTAGCCTCATTTGCGTTTTGAGAGAGTGCGAAACCATTTTGGATAAATAACCCCCAATACACCCAGCTGGGATTTAGACTCTGACCACTCAGTCACCGGCAAACCTAATAATAATAATAATAATAATAATAATAATAATAATAATAATAATAATAATATGGGGCTCACGCTTTAGTTAGCTTGCTCACCGGCGCGGATTCGAGGAGCCGTCCTTAAATTATATATGGTAAGATTTTTTCCGTGATTTTCGAACACCACTCCTACCCTCATAGGCCTACGTAAGGAATCGTAATATTTTCCATTCCCCCTCTCCCCCTCCTTCTATCTTAAGTAGTTTTTTTTTACGATTTGGTAAATCAGATTATTTTAATCGTTTAGTGGATTTTAGACGTAAGGATTGGTAATAAAGCAAGTAATATGAAATTTTAAACTACTTTAATTGCAATAAATGAATGAAATATACGTGCATTTTATAATTTATTTATTTTCTGACAAAAAGAAAAAAGAAAGATCTGCTCACAACATAAACATTGATAAGAAACCTTATGTAAGATAGATTCTTATGCCCACCCCTTTCCCCTCTCGTTAGAAAACATAAGAACCTACTGATCCCCCCTTCCCCCAAAATCCTTACGTAATCTAGATTCGGAGGTCAACCTGAATTTGACCAGAACGTATTTTTATTCGTAAACTTGGAGATAGTTGAATACGGCTTGCAGCCCAGTTCTAAAGCTCTAGACGATACACGTTTCTTTCAAGAAAGATAAAACCAATATAAATGAACCTTTATGGCAAAAAATCAGTTTACTTTTTATGACTTGTCTAAAAAACGAAGATTGTCTTTAACGTAGGTAGTTTCTATATAATAATGAAGTTTTTTTTCCCCATTTTGCCGAGTGACGTGTTTAGTTCATCATTCTTGTGCGAAACTCCCACGGTACTCTGGTAATTCCGTTCTCTCTCTCTCTCCCAACAATAGCCCATTGATGACCAAGATTCTCGTGCTTCTATTTCTCCGTCAACCGTGACGTATTACCTGTCTGCTCGGGACGGATATAGACGGGCTCTTTTTGTTTGTTTGTTCGGGCGCTCGTGTGTGCGGTTTGGAAAGAAGTATACAGTTAAATCTCCCATCTTCTTTAACGGACACCTCTGAATAGTGGATTCTTTAGAATGGACACTTTAAATTTCCCCGGCAAAATAACATTGGTTTTTACGGTGAAAGAACTTTCTCAATAACGGACACGAATACTGCTAAAGACTCAAGACTCTAAACGGCGGACAAAACACGAGTCCATAGATAGTATTTTACTGTAGGAATGTTAGGAATACAATTTGTCTCGAGTGAAATGTGAGTAGTCCTGCCTCCCCCCTCAAGGGACATTAAATAAAATAGTTTACATAGTAATGACTACAGTACTTCAAGGTCGTATCTTCCTTTTCCTCAGAGCCTTCAACGGGGGTTGTTCCAGCAGTTAAGTTTGTGTTCATGCATGCATATAGGCATACAATGCAGAAGGTCTACTGTTGACATACTTTAATTTGCATACGGTAATGTTCCATGTATTATCCAATATGTACAGCAAGCTACGTGCAATATTTATTTACTCTTGATAATAATTATCCTGCACACAATACTGCATAGTTCATTTATTAGATTGTTTTACTTATTATTATTATTATTATTATTATTATCATCATCATCATTGTTATCATCACCGTGTCTTACTACCTATTCGGGTTATACGCACTTGTAGTTAATTTCCACAGTATATAAGTTACTAGAAATTTTTTTGCCCCAAATTACAAAGACTTCTTCTTAGTAAAGGAATTTTTTTTTAAATCTCGGAAGGTGTCCACCATTAAGAGATTTCGCTGTATTACAGTTTGGAGGAATTTCAACTCCGACACGTTATGTAAAACAATGAGCTGTACCAGCATACGACTTACAAACTAAACCTAGAGCATGGTACGATACCCATCTCAAGTACCAGAAACATTTCAAGAGCAATTTTATAATAACATGAACATTAATATCAAATAATAATTAACCCGTACCTGGGACACCTGGGCTGTGAGATACGGAGTGAGAGATTACTTGATTGCCATCTTGTTAATGTTGGCACCAGTGGGACACCTTCTGTTCTACTTTCCCACCAACTCTCAGTTGACCTTCGGCTCGGGTAGTAGCTATACCCTAATTTTGTTTTGAAGAACAATCTAGAAAATTAGAACATATTTCTTTGCAGTTAACATTAAAATATTTTACTATATTGTTAGTGTTATTTTATAGGCATTTGATATATATCAAAAGTGACAGCTGCAGATAACATGACTTGATGTATGAATATATAAAAATTGTTTTAGTAACCTTAGTAACTATCAGATACTCTTCCTACTAAAATTAGCTTATAGCAGTCCTTAATTTGTCTTAAATTTTGGTGACTGGTCCAGGGTCCTTGGCAGGCGTGGACTCGTTGAGGAGGGGAGGGGGGTCCAAGGATCTGTTAACCCCGTGTGAAAATTAAAAAAATATTACAAAAACAAAATGAAAGTTCGCATTTTAGAAAGATAATACAACACAGATAAATTACACTTTTTTTTATCTGTCTACACGCAGACACCTCTTAAGCCGGGTCCACACGTGCGTTATTCGTCCACGGTTAATCAATGTCCAATATGACGCACGCAAGTGTGGACAAAATATTTGTTTTATTTACCAATATTTGTCGTGCATAGCGAATAACGAACATTGTTCCGCATAGAGATGGTAGACTACCACACATCAAAGAAGACTAATAATCGACTGAGAGCATTTCATCCACGAATACCGAATATAGAGTATGTGTGGACAGCAGGAACGGTGAATCTGTGGGGAACTTAGCTCCCTGGAAATAATTCTCCTTTCCCTGGAGTAAATCCCNTACATATTTCAAATCCTCAGATGTTATCAAATATGACCTTAAATCAAACTCCAAATGACCTCTATGTGCATTCTATTGTCAAAAATTTGCCTGAGAAGACCGCTTTAAATAACTACTAGACTAGAGGCATTTTAACTGGCACAAACAATCAGGGGAGGAAAGCTCTAAATAGCTTCCAAGGTAATCTAAATTTAAAAAATGTATAGGGGAGGACAACTCCAAATATCTTCTATAAATACATATAGATGCATATAAATGCATTCTATATATGCATGTCATTTTGAAGAATTTTCAGGCAAGGACCACCCCAAATAGCCTAGTTTCTGAAATAATTCAATTTTCAAAATTTTGGGTTCAAAGATTATCTTCTAGCGGTATCTAACTATCGTAAAGAAATAAAGGTGAAGATCACTCTCTAAATAGCTTTGAGGGGCATCCAAATTTATCTGATTTTAAAAAATTGGCGAGGATGACCACGGTTTAAAACATACATAAGATTATAGACTTTAGCTTCTAATTCATATTTAAACAGAAATTTAACATTGTAACTACCTATGCTATTTATAATTATGATCTGGATCCACCCCTGGCCCTTGGCATCCAAATATTCCTGTAGTAAAACTTTTTTTAGTATTCTATTTCTATTTTTGTGGAAATATTTCAAAACCATCTCATGTTGTAGGTTTAATTATTTGATATAAATCTTGATATGAACTAAATTAATTACAAATTACTTTCGTATTCTTTCATTCTAACCTACTCTTTCCTGGTACTTAACTTTAAACTTTGAACAATTTATAAATAATGGGTTCTCTTAAAAATAAGCCCCTTTTGATGCCATATAGTAGAAAGTTTGGATGTTTAATTATAAATAAACAATGCAATAATTAGAAAACAATTGGTAAATATGTCATTTTAAACTTAAATAATTGATTTCGTGTCTGATATTATTAGTCTTTCAAAATAACATATAGGCCTATATTTTTTCTCATTTTCACTCTTCAAAGTCTTATGAACAACATCTAGAGTCATAGAATTTGAATAAAATTGCGATTATAAAGAGTAAATAAATAATTCATCTAAACAAGTTACAAAGAATTGTGGGTACTGAGAACACAGGTGTTCCTTGGGTGTTACAAATAAATGGTACTGTGCATAACATAGACTTTCACTTTTAATCTAAAAATATACGCATTTTTTAAAAACTAGTAAGATTTGTGAAACGGAATAATATGCATGTTACAGATACATTATGTAAAGAGCAGCATCTCTGTCCACTAAAGAACATAACAATTAATTTCATATTCCAATGTACTCCATAAAAATATATATTAACTTATTGGAGGAACCTTATGAAAACTCTAGGTACCAAGTTTTAGCCCAGTCGGTAAAATGATTTCGGCTCCAATCCCAGGTACAAACAGCAAGCATCGCAAAAACAACCTTTTCTGTTTCAGGGGGTCATGAAACGTCGACATTTATAAACACCTTGCTTTAAGTTGTTGTTTTTTCAATCACAATATTTAATCTTCGAGGTGTCGAGAGAAAGTAATAACATAATGGTGATCTAGTTACAGGATAAGCGTGTCCTGAAATAGATGTAATGTTTTTCAAGACCCATAATTGGGCTGCCCGCTCCCACATTCTCCACCTCCCGAGTCCACTAGCCCGGTGCATACCAAGGCACGCTGAGAGGTAGTACAACCGAAACTTTTCGGTGATGGTGGTGTTGACGTCTCAACGGTGTTTTATTATACCGACAACCTCGAAAACAACTTTACAGGTCGAGTTAAAGTTTGGTTTGATTGTTGTAAGCTGTGCATAATTACCCCTTTAAGACTGTTTCGCACCACTTAAAATTATCTTTCTGTAAACAGAATTCTTTTTACTATCTGATATAAAATAATCATTATCTTTTAAAAGGCTATGATGAAGCTATTTATCATTGATTGCGCATCCGCATCATATGCTATATCAGATTAAAATAAAAAATATTAATTTTTTAACCCCGAAAATGTCGCCCCCCCTTTTTTTTTTTTGTTACTATT
>CABFVZ010003247.1:64541-81608 GCA_902151445.1 Timema monikensis | reverse complement strand
TACACTTTAATTTCTACAGAGTAAAACTGTGCACTCTTGTTGCTCTTGGAAGAGTTTTTTGAAGGAATCGTGCTTTGAATTTAATGAGTCCTAGAATGGCTTGAGTGGCACCAAATTTCTGGAGCTCAAAGCTCTATATGGGTACATTTTTCTAATATGATGTAGGCATATCAAGAGGTTTCTGAACAAACTAATATATAAGAAACTCAAAAGTTTCTGGCCTTGTGTGACATTTAAAAGGGTTGATATTATTGAAACATACTTTTAGAAATTGGTTTAAAAAATACTTTATTGAAACAATGTTGACATACTCGTACATTCTGAACAGTTTTTAAGAATGTTTCATGGAACACTTTGAAGCTGTGATGTTTCACTTTAGAAGGAATGCAAGCAATGACTACATTACCACTAGTTACAGAGAAATTAAGTTCAGTTTTCTCAAAAGCTCAACAGCACTCCTATGCAGATGTATATGAACGCTATAATAACTTCTCTAGCCATAACTTTGGAACACATTTCAGGTAATGAAGAGATAACAAAATCTTACATATGTTTATCCAAAATTTGCTTTACTTGATATCAAATGACAAGGTTGTCAGGAAAATGTTACATCAATAAAATGTAAAAAACTATGAAATTGATAGATACTAAAAACAATTTTCACAATATTTTAACTAACGAAAAATAAGATTACTCTCGTTTATTTGAAATACAGAATAAGTTTTATAACAAGGTCAGAGTCACACTCACTTGACCAATGATGCTTGATTGGGAAAATTAAGTCTCTCTTGCATTGCTGCGTACAGCCAAGATTGGACAAAATAGGTGAATCTTGAATCAACGAGATGAAAATATTTATCGTGATTAAAGGTTTGAGTTTTCATAAAGTATATTGTATCAAATTTCACTATCTTTCTCTGGACCTTGAGTGAATGCGAGGTCCCTTACAATGTAATTGCAACCATAGCTTGTCGAGTGTTAGGTGGTTTTAAAATTAGTTTTCAAAGCACCCCTGCATGAAATTCTTCAGTTTAGATCATCCTGAGTGTGTTAGTAAGAGATTTATAAAATATCAATCTATGTAAAAATAAATATAACATTTGCCATCATTTATTGGTGACAGGTTTTAACCATTTCATATCTAATGCGAGTTGAGATATTATTACAGAGACATCAAACAATTCTACAGGACATTAAGTGAATTTTAGAAAATCCAAAATATATTTTACAGCATAATTGGTAGTTCTGACTGTACTCGGGATAGGAATACCAACAATGTCATTTGTTATTGTAAAATAAATAATTTGCTTCAATGGTTGACATGAGCATTAGATACATACTAACTTTTAAACCCGCGTAATTATCACTTCTAATATACACAGTCACGCACACATGTGCATTTAAAATATAGAGAAATAAAAAGTTTTATAAAAGCATTATAGTTAAATAAAACATAATTAAGTACACAATTCAACTTAAAGATATATTAATTGCACTTGTACAGAAAAAAAATGGAATGTTCCATTGTTTTTTTATATAACATGTAAGTAAATAAATGTGTGTAGAGAAATGAAGCACATATGACAGTAAAAACCAAAGGTATACTATTTACAAACAGTTAATTAATTCAATGCTTTTGTGGTATCTTACTCAGGAAGTAGTAACCTAACAGGATGTTAGCTCCAGTGATACTAACATAGTTGTGAAAGACGAAAATTTCCCTAGACTAAAAATTCTCTATTGTTCTCTATGGATGGCAGGCAGATGGTGCTAGTGTTGCAACCAAGCTGAATTCAGGCCTGTTACCCAAATATTTAGGTTGAGTGGTTTCTTAAATTTAGGTTTTATTGATGGGCCAATAAAACCATTTGTTAACAACGCCCGATTTCAACCCTCTTAAAAAAACACTAACCACTGGCCAACTTCAGAGAGTTTTTCATGCTGCACAACTAAGTTGGCACCACTTAGTTTACTGTTCAGTCCACTACTACCCGAGGCTGATGGCATGTGTAACAAAATATTTAATATTAAATTGTTTGTAAATACTTTTTGTTTTTACTTATATTAGAGATTCATTTTTTCTATAACTATAATATTTATTTAATTACATTTTTTTTTCTTATGCACTTTATTAATATTATGTACCATTCTTTTGTTTAAAAATAACCTATTTGTATATTTGAACATTCTTATTAAGAAGATAAGTAGCCAAACTCAACTTAAGCAAAGTAAGTTGGGAAGCCTGGTCAACTATTTAACCAATCACAGACAGTCTAAGAAACGGATATATCGTATGTCGAGTGGATTCTTACTCGAGCTGATCCAATAATAGTAAACAGAAATACTTTCACAATTTGTACAAAACCTCCAAGGACACACACAGGCAGTTTGGAGGAAAAAAACTATTCATTTGACAGATAATCCAATCACCGGAAAGGAAATAAAACATTGCCAACTGGACAACTTCCTTTTCAAACACAAAACTGTTACAAAGTATCAAATGTTATTGCACACTATTCTGACTAATGAAGGTCAATCAATCAAATTCCACACCAGCATTATTTGCGTTTCATTTGACAAGGTAACAAGAAGTGAACATGACCACCAATTATCCGACTATAATCTCTATTTTGACAAATTTAGATTATAAACTGATCATTGGTATATTAGGAAATCATTGAACTAACCAGTGTACATGACTACAGGGGCAGTTTTTAAACAGATAATTAACTAGAAATGGAAGCGTTTACAGAAAATACCCTATTTTCGACTCTAAATGAAGCAATATTAACAAGCAGAACGAGTGAGGATTCCAACATTATGTTTTCTTCGTATAAATTTTGCTATGCACTGGTGTCAAAAATGTTCCTAGAATTGTTTGTAGTGACCCCTAAAATTATCTCATAAGGGGGCAAGGGAGCAAGAAGGGATCAAAGCCCATTCATACAGTTTCATGAATGTTTGGATAGTAAACTCTTTAAAGCGAATAACAAGTTTGTTACTGTATTCCCACATTTAATTCCAGTGTGAATGTCAATTGGAGAAAGTAAACGATTATTAAACATGGCTGTGACAACGGGGATTAAATGGATTAAATAGCCAAGTCCAAAGTCCTTGGTTTGATTCACCTGTCGAGGAGTCATTTTTCAATTTAAAGAATAAATATTAACAAACCAATCAGTGACGCCCACCAAGAAAACCCTCAAAAAAGTTGAAAACCGATCAAAGAGCATTTTGCATTCGTATTAAGTGCACTTGTAGAGTAAACACATTTGTAAATACTAACTTGCAAATAAATTAAAGCGCTAGAATAGTGCACATACATACATACATACATGCTTTAAAAACAGCTTTTTTCAGTATTAAGGGTACTTAACACACACTTGTTTGTTAAAATGTTGATATCACTGAACACACTAATATTCTGTCCCATTAATGGAAGTACAAAGTTTGATAAAAATGTGTTTATTAGAGACTTAGTTTGTACCTAGCTTTGCTTCACACAAGGTTTATTTATTTTGTCACTGCGTGTTATTTTCTGTCTTGGTTATATAAATGTACATATAAGTTATAATAATGTGGTAGGTACGAAGAGGGTAGAATTTTAGAGGAAATTTATCTAAATATGGGAAGAAAAGTTGGGAATTATTTGGGAAACACCATGCTCTATACACTTGGCTGAAATTCGAACCCCGACATCCAGTTTTCTGAATTAGTCCAAACAGTTTTTTGCCCGTCTTGCTACCCCTTAACTATAGCAATAATTAAAGTTTTTGTGCCGCCCCTCAGCTATAGCAATAACTAACCAGTTTTTTGTGTCGGCCCTGAACTGTAGAATAGGGTGTCTGCTGGGTCATGAAAGTAACAAAAAAAATCACTAATTGTAAAAGTCATGAAAGTCCCTGAAAAGTCACAATTTTTCAATATTTCGGTCATAAAGTCACGAAAATATTTTTGTTTGAAATTCCCACGCATCGTAAATACACAAACACGTTGAAAGTTCCACCACCCACTACCCATGATGCCATAGCGCTAGCCGCAGGTTGCCTAATTGCAACTGTTTGTACTGTGATAACAAGGACAAGCTTCATGTTCACCATCTAGTTAAAGTTTAATGTTGCGTGTGAGTGCATTATGCCTATATACACATCATATAATGTTCGAAGATTCACAGAAGGCATTTTGAGGTCAAAAAATGTCACCAAAAAGTCACTAATTTTGGGTTCCTCCAATTCAGTGGATACCCTGCAGAAATAACTAAACAGTTGTTTGCGCCGACCCTGAGCTATAGCAATAACTAGAGAGTTTTTTGTGCCATCCCTTAGCTAATAACTAAATGGTTTTTTGTGCCGGCCCTGAGCTATAGAAATAACTAAACAGTTGTTGTACTGGTCCTGAACTATAGCAATAACTAACTGGTTTTTTTGTGCCGGTCCTGACCTATAGTAATAACTGGTTTTTTGTGCCGATCCTGAGCATATAGTAATGACTAAACAGTTTTTTGTCTGTACTGAGTTATCACAATAACTAAACCTTTTTTTTTTTTGTCTGTCCTAAGCTATAGCAAAAAACTAAACTTTTTTTGTGCCGGCCCAGAGCTATAGCAAAATCTAAGGCTTTTTTGTGTTGGCCATGAGCTATAGCGAAAACTATACAGTTTTTTGTGCTGGTCCTGAGCTATAGCAAAAACTAAATGGTTTTTTGTGCTGGCCCTAAGCTATATAAATAACTAAAGTTTTTTTTTACAAGCCTTGAGCTATATCAATAACTAAAAAGTTTTTTTACCAGCCTTGAGCTATAAAAATAACAACAGCTTTTTGTGTTGGCCCTAAGCTATAGCAATAACTAAACAGTTTTTGTGGTGACCCTGAGCTATAGAAATAACTGAACAGTTGTTGTGCCGGACATTAACTATAGCAATAACTAATTTTTTTTGTGGTAGCCTTGAGCTATAGCAATGAAGTAACTGGTTTTTGTGCCAGTCCTGAGATATAGCAATAACTAAACAGTTTAGTTATTGCTATAGCTCAGGTCAGACAAAACCGTTTTCTGTGCTTGTCCTAAGCCTTAACAACAACCCAACACTTTTTTGTACCTGTTCTATGATCAATATCATCCTACTGTACTCTGGTTTTAATGCGACAACTGTGTCTATGTGTATCTTGGCAGTGCTCAAATAACGGATTAATCGCAACCAAACTTGAAACACCCACAAGGATATTTGCAGGTTTTGTTTTTTAGTTTCTATATTTGTTTATTTTTGGGCTAGGAGTGTCACATTTTGTATGAACAATTATTATAGAATTATCATAAAGCTAGTCCATAACAACTTATTTTTACTTTTCTATTTACTTGCAAATAAAATATTTTAATTTGCTTTAGTGCAGTTCAGCAATAGTATTAGCTTAGACAACAATTGCACCTGCAGCAGATTCCAACTAACCAACTTCAACCAGGGTGTCCAGCCAAGATATATTTTAAAATTCCCTCGTTTTTACAGAGCCAATTTACAACTTTTCCAGTCACTTTATATGGAAACATCATTTTATTATTAAATTAAAAGTTAAGACTTAGATATGTTGTTCTAAAGATATATACAGATAATTAAATGTTATAAATTAAACTATCTAAGTCTTAAACTTAATTTTAACCATGCCTTAATTTCAATTTTTAGAATGTTTTCTAAAATGTTATCCTTTTATTAAGTTTGCAATTTAATGTAATAATATTTTTAGACACATACACATACTGAAAGTCTTTCAATGTATGAAGCAGTTAAAGGATTTCTGCCTAAAGCAATATGCTATTAGGTAATAAGATCTTAAGATGTCATTTAGAATATATTGAGATATTAAAAGATCGCTTTACCCTAGTACAGTTTAAAATTGTTGCAGGACACATCCTTGTTTAATTTCTTTTTATTATTATTATTATTATTATTATTAGTGCTGTCTCTTACTACCCGTTCGGGTTGTATCCATTCATTTTAATATAACATTAACTAATTCTTGCGCCTATGCATAGCTATGCCTCAGCTTTGGCTAAAGACACGCAGTAGAAGGGTGGAAAGACTACACAAAAATCACATGTTGACTTTGAGAATTGAGATTAGTATGCTCAAAAGGAACAACATGTTAAAAGAGATTCGTGATGAGTATAAACTGGAATAAATATGTTATTTTTACTATTGTAAATAAATGTTGCATACTTTTGTAGTAGATATGTGTAAGGTCCAGAAATTTTTTAAAAGTGCCTTGACCTTTTCCATAATATTTCCCTGACCAAGCAAATTCCCATACTTTTCTCCATTTTCAAGATTGTTGGACACCCTGTATTCCGAGAGAACTCTCGTGACTCATAATTTTCATGTGGCACAAATTATCTGATTCAAGAATGTCCAAGTCTAGGAGTTTTTAAAGTGAGGTTGAAGATATAATAGGAGGGCAACAGGAGGAGTTGTTCTATAGGCGTGTAGCAAGACCTGCTATGGAGAAGATAAGTGCCCTTAAAGTGCTATAAAAAGTGTACTTTATATCCATATGAATATATGCAGCAGAAATATGGACAATGGATGTAAGAGAGACTAGGAAGGTGGAGGCCATGAGAATGAAGTTTGTGAGGAGCATGTTAGCCGTCACGAGGAGAAACGGGATTAAGAATAATAAAGTTATCCGGGAAATAGTGGGGATACAGGGAGATACATGAGATAGTAGAGGAAGCAAGCCTGAGATGGTATGGTCTTTTAATGAGGATGGAAAAAGAAGAAAATACCAAAGAAAATGATGGATATGACATATGTAAGAAAAGGATCACAAGGAGGCCAAGAAAAAGAATGGAAGAGCAGATAACAAGAAGTGTGCAAGTAAAAGGAGAAGAATGGTGTAAGAGAGATGGTGGCATTTAACTAAACTGACCTGATGACAGGCTGGAGGTAATGATGGTGATGTAGGGGTGTGTGAAACTTCAAAATGTCTTAGTCGAAAGTCAAATATATTTTGGCTTCGACACCCACTGTAATTTTCCTATCTTATAATCATCCAAAAGGAAGAAGAAAGCTTTTGATATACTAGGAATAGTTTTAAATAGCGCATTAAATATGAAATATTTTTAGATTAGTTAGTAAAGAGTATTTTAACACCGGCTAGTGATTCAATTGCCTCTATAATGTGAGCAGGGATTGAGAAGGTAAATAAAGTAAGTAAAATAAAATATATTAACTAAATATCACCAAAAACTATTTTGTTCAACAAAAAAAATACCAGCCAAATTGTAATGGCAATAACTGACGATCTATGGTACAAACCAAAGAACATAAAATATACAAAGCTATTTAGTTGTTTCATCTTCTTTGAGTGCATTAAATTGACAAAACACTGTCCAATATTAAGTGCTTGATATTCTGTCTCGTTGGAATTATGGGGCTGTCCTTATTATGTAAGGTTTTTTTTCATGATGTTTTACCTCCAGCCCTTAATTTTACAATTTTGAAAATTAGACTATTTTAATTGTTTAGTTAATTTTAGACATAAGGATAGGTAATAAAGTAAGTGATATGAATTTTAAGACTATTTTAATTGCACTGAGTAAATTAAATATAAGTGAAATTTTATAATTAATATATTTATTTTTACTGAATAAATTTTTCTTGTTTTAAGATTTTGTCTCACCCTTAACCTTGGGTATGATGGATTCTGACCCCCCAACCTAAGTAAAAAAATACTGAAAAAAACCCCTGCCAAAAACTCTCATGTAATTTATAGTGAGTCCCTATCCATGATGAATATACAAGTGAATTTTTGATACAATGGATAAATAAAGATAAATAAATTCATAATAAACGCCGGCCAGCCCCATGTCACTGCTGACTGCATTTCTTATAGTTATATAGTAGACAATCATTTCACATATTCATCACAGAGACTGCCTTAAATTGTGTGATAAATAACCCTGAATTGTGGGTAGATTAGTTGTAGAACATTGATGCATTAAGTCAAGGATCCTGGTTTGATTATTGTGTGCAGGAGTCATTTTTCATCTATATTTAATAGAGTTAAGATGAACCCTATATGAACAAAAGTATACCATCTCCAATGATTTTTTCAACGCATCGTTTCTCTGAAAATGTTCATTTTAATTTAAAGACCAAATGTGGAGGTCCGGGTTGATGTGTGTTCCAAGTTTTGATAAGATCCAACAATTAGGTTCAAAAGTTAAGTTATGATGGAATACACAGACACAGCCATTACAATAGTCATTGAGGTTTACAAGAGACACAAATCAATAAACCATGTTTGGCACTTTATAAGTTAACAATTTCAATTAAGTTCGCTACACAGTTATTTTTATTTTTTGTAAAGATAACCTTAATTAACCAGACCAAGAGCTGTGAGTTTGGTAAAATTACTAATCAACAAAATTGTCAGTAAAAGTATTAAACAGCTATCTCATCCGTCAATATTGAGGTGTACTAGCGAATGTGTTAACATTATGAAACAAAAGATGGAATAGAAGTGTGTAAAGGATTGACCACAATCTAAAGAGATGGTGGGCTTCTTATGTTAACCAAGCCTATTCCATTATAGTACAGTACATTTTCGTTAATGAGTAGTTACATACATTTACTACCAGAAAATGTCTGCGAAACAAAAAGTATGGTTTCAACATTACAACAAAAGCTCGAAATAATTAACTGGAAGGAAGGAGTTCTATAAAATAACACTTGGTTACTTATGGTGCGGGAGAAACCACCATCCGAGACATTTGAAACAATAAACTATGCAAGCAGTGCAGATTCGACAAGTGAATTGTCAAAGATAAAAAAAAATGAAGCCGTCATCATATGAGTAACTAGATAAGGCTATGTTGGAGTGGTTTAACGAGAACACAAGAGTTGGGCATAGTGTGTGCCATACAAGCCCAACATTTCTTTGAAGCCCTGGGAATGGAAGGTGAATTCAATGCATCGTCAGGCTGACTATCTCAGTTCAAACAGCGGTACAACATTCAGGAGATTGTTATTCAAGGTGAAAGACTGAGTGGTGATCAGCAAGCGGCAAGTGAAATTTGCCGAAATTTCCAGGAATTTGTTACAGATGAAAATCTACAGCTGGAGCAAATTTATAATGCTTACAAAACTAGGTTATATTAGAAGTGTCTCCCAACAAGGACATTAGTATTTAAAAAGGAACGCAGTGCACCTGGCCACAAATACAATAGAGAGATGTTGACCACAATGTGCTTTGCAAATGCCACGGGTTCACACAAAATTAAGTTTGATGTCATTGGAAAAGCAAAGAAATCACATTCTTTTAAAGGAATTGATAAATCAAACTTGGCAGTGAATTATTTCAACCAGAAAGGGTCCATGTTGATAATACTGTATCTTGATTTAAAGATTTTAATTTAGTGCGTGAAATATAATGATGTGTTCATAAACTCAATCGTTATAGGCGAATACTAGTTTGAATTGAATGTGTTACGATCTTGTTTTTTACTAAATATGTGAATTATCTGTGGAACTTGTCCCGTTCAAAATAATGAATAATCAATAATTAACTGCACATATACAATATTAAAGATCTTGTTTGGTTTTTTGGAAACTTGCGATTGAGGGAGTTCTTACAAAAGATAGTGGTGTGGGGATACTAAATTATTTTAATAAAAGAGAATGTGTTGAATATAGTTTCAGCACTCAAACTTGTAAATAGCTCAGAAAACGTGTTATTTGCAAAGCAATAAAAAATTAAATATTTGAAATTTCAAGATGCTACAAAAATTGATACTTTTCACTTTTCTTTATATTTTTGCACCAAGGGGTTNCCCCCCCCATCCCCGTTTTATGTATCAGTCTACACAAAATGAAATATTGAAACACAGTCACTCTCTGCAAGCTGATGTTACAATCAAAAGGCAACATAATCTACCATCTTCTAAAGAAACATGCACACACACATGCCAAACACACATATTTCCTCACTTTACAACATTATTGCTGAAGTCGGCTCCCTACAAGCAAGCAAAGATTTGTTGCAGAAAGATATTTCAAAAACAAAATGGCTATAAAAAAAAGAGTTGCATCGATGCATTGTGGGAATTAGCCATTGGTGCAGAGCCAATTACTATGTTTTATTTCAGATAATGTCTGGTGGTAACGTGTATTTAGGGGACGAGATATGTACGGCTCAGTCTTTACACACCTATGAGATGTTCAACAAACTTTACATCGCCAGATTAATAGGCCTCACTATTAAGAACATAGATTTTTTTTAAATCCTAATTTAGCTCAAAACAGGAAAATCCTGGGGCCCTTATTTCTAATCCTAAATCTTTACTTAGCAATTATCGTATTCACCCAATGAAAATGCTGCAGCAATTTTTCGGCTTAACACTAAACTGAAGACATGTCAAAATACTACGCTAGATTCTATGACACTATATAGCTACAAAAACTTCCCTTAATCCAAAATAATGGAAATGTAACATTTCTATTTCAAGCAAAGTACGCACTCAAGTTTTCAAACTCGACTAGAATCGTATTTGCCGAGTGTATGAGATTTAAATCTAAATGCTTAATATATAAGATTCACATCAAACAAAATGAACAGCATCTCTGATTTGAAACTGTTATCTTGCTTTATCTGACTGTTCGACAAGCACAATACACAAAATTTGCAGGGGAGCTAAAAAAATAGATTTTACATACAAATTGTATAGAAACAAGGAAATCTTCCATGAATCAAACTTACCATCCATCTTGCAAAACAGTTTAAGGAATGCTTCACACCATGACAGTTCAATTAGCAAAGAGTATATATGTACAGGGGTGTTTTCAATATCACTGGCAATCGCAATTCTTCCAACATAATTATGTCCTTGGTTTAGATCCCATCATGCTTCTTAACACTCATTTTTTACAATGTGTGCTTGATACGCAATAAACTGCAAAGAAGCCACCAGTTACCATAACCGACGTGTTAACTAGTAGGATTTAAGAGTAATTCATCGTGCAAACAAACATTTCCCTTTAAAACTGACATAATTTCATGATATAATTAAAAAAATAAAATCTTCATACAAGTTCATCATACCTAAATATCTGGAAAAAATAAACAAAAAAAACTATATCTAAACACAAATAACAAGTGAATCTCGTGAAACAACTTTGGCAAATCAAATTGCAGCAAATTCTCATTATTATTATTTGTGCTTTTCCTTCACGCCTCTCATCGAATCACTTTTTCTCAACAGAGTCTGCGATTACTATAAAGTACATCATATACTAAGACAAGAACATGTGCAGTTGTTCTGGGAGCATTTTCAACAGCAATTGCTAAAACTTAATGCACTTCTGTTGGCTTCTACGTGGAAATAGCTCCAAACTGAACGAAAGAGGATGTGATCACAAACGACCGGAAGACGCTCAACACTTGACGTTTACTACGCAAAGTAAGTCATTTAAAATAAATGTCCTACTTTAGGAGATATTTTCAGTAAGACTACAAATAAATTATCGGCTTTTACTGTTCGATTAAATAAAATCTGATTGTTAAAGATCAGAGTGGGGAGGAATTTAAGTTTACGCTAATTACTTCAATTTCCTGAACATGTGCGGCCACCCCGTTGTGAGACAGAATGGCATGTAATAAAGCAACTTTAGGAAGCTAGTGCTGCTACTCTGTCTTGATGGCAGCGGACAAAACCTCCTCGAATGACAGTTCCAGACAGTGTTTGAGCTCGGCATAGCTCACCACCAGAATGCTCTGCTCATCACGTGACATCAGACAGATCTAGAGACACAACAATGAGAACAAAAATTTTCTTAACATCGTATTTATGCCTAGTAGTATAGCTGATTGTTTGTCTCCAACCCGAGTGAAGTGCAGACCCTGCCAGTAACGCATTTGTTGAGATTCAATTCAAAACACAAGAGTTTTATGAAAAGCTTGCTTGAGATTGACTAGAATTAAAAAACTTGAGCTTGCAGAACTCTACTAAAAATAATTTACAAAATGTGTACAGGCAGTATGGAGTATATTCATTATATGTTTTTACCTGGATGACAGTTCAAAAATTATATGTTTAGCTTTTGGGTTGCCAACACATGTCTTGTCAATATTTTGTTATAAATGTTAAGTTTTTGAATTACATGTTATATTTTACATTTAAAATAACATTTAATTACTTTTAATAATTTATTTTTACCCAATCCAAAACAATATTTTAAGCATAATTAAAAGTACTTATTCGTTTTGGAATGTTATCTATGATGTGTAATATAGTGCACACATTATTACCTTTTAATACAGGTATCATATTTACTTAAAAAAGAGAAAGTACGTGCTGTATTTTTATACACCGATATAGTAATTTTTTTTATGATCATCTTAATGTATTTTAAAATATTTAACTGAATAAAATATTTATATACACTGCGTGGGTGCATCATTGTATACAACTTGTTTCCGTCATCTTCAATCACACGGTTTAAATTCGTCGATCGCCATTTTAAAGTTATGTTTGTTAGACCTTTTGTGAAGGAGATGATGTGAATAATTTTTTTTTTAAGTGGAATAAAACGATAAATAAGCTTTGTGCCTGACCTCAATTAAATATAAATAATATTGGCCTAAAATTATTATGGTTAACTATCACATTCATATGTTACTATATGTTTTCATTACAGTTATCCAAAGTGACAAATGGCAGCTGTAGGCGTAGGGATATATTAGGGACTATTTCTAGTAACTTTATGAGCTGTTATCCAAGTAAACTAAGGTTGTGAATGTACTATATTTAACATGTTACTGCCTAAGCTATGAATCAAGTTAGCATCACAACATGTGATTTAATTGATTTTTTCCCCCTTAAATGAACATTAATTTGTAATGTACATAACAGCACAAAATGATGAAAATTGAAAATTATTTTTTATTTTTTTTATTTTGGCTAGGCTTCAAAGATTTTAAATAGGGATGGGATACTTGAATCCATAAGGATATTTAAGATTCAAATGAGTCAAAAAAATTTCAAATTCAAGACTCAGGTTCTTTTTTTTTTCTCAATTTTTCAAGTGAAATTTGTTTTAAGGTTCTGTACTGCATATTAGTGTTTCTAAACTAATTATAAGATGAACTTAACAACCAAGCCCTAGACCATTAATTTAACACTCAAATGAATGTATGAATATTTTAACCATAATGTATGGATTATAAAAAAGAATATTAACATTTAGTTACTATTTTTATTTTATATTATTCTATTATATTTCCTCGTCCATAATTTTTTCCAAGATCTGGATTTGTGATTTGAAGGTAAAGTGGAGCTCCATATTTGATATGTGGATTTGTAAAATAGTGGAAGTCAAGGCTGCAAATTATTTTAGAGGCCGCTCGAGAGTCAAAAAACATATTGCTCAGTAATTATAACACTTGAAGAAAAATACTTGAAACAACTTCAATGAAGGTAAATAGGTGTGATAAAACTCGCCCCGATAGCAGGTTAGCAGTTGTGAATACCTTCTCTGGTGAGCCAGCATCAAACTTGTTAAGACACTGCACCACATGAGCCATATCAAGCCAGGGGCGTCCATCTTCACTAACTTGGTGGAGCAGATAATCTCGGAACAACTTGAGCATGTAGCGGTCCCCAGTCTCCGACCAGGTTGGATCCAGACTCAACCTAATCAACACCATCAACTGTTCAACACTTCATACAGGTCAAATTAATTCACACCAACAAATGTTCAACACTTAATGCACACTCAACCTATTTAACACCATCAACTGTTCCACACTTCATACAGGATCAACAGTCAAGATCATCAACTGTTCAAAACCTCATACAAGTCAACCTAGTCAACATCATCAACTGTTCAAAACCTCATACAAGTCAACCTAGTCAACATCAACTGTTCAAAACCTCATACAAGTCAACCTAGTCAACATCATCAACTGTTCCACACTTCGTACAGGATCAACATAGTAACATTATCAACTGTTTAACACCTCATACAGACTCAACCTAGTTAATGCCCAATACCAGGTTAAAAGCGTCATATATTTATTTAGATATGATCTCATTTTCTGAGTAAAAATGTGAATGTCTAACGCACTCTGGCCGCTCATTGATGGTTCCAAGCTTGACAAGAAGTCGGCACAGCCGACCATTCTCCATCTCCTTGGACAGCTCATCCTCCAAAACATCCGCGCGAATCTGTACAGCATCCAGCTGGGTGTAAAAGCGGGCTCCGATCATCGGCATCAAGTCTGTGACGGTCTTGTGCTGCTGTTGTTGGTTCGTCAGCAAATACCTCAACATTGACAGTGACAAATGCCAACATGAAATAAGCTACCTCAACAATGACAGTGACAAATGCCAACATGAAATAAGATACCTCAACATTGAGAGTGACACATGTCAACCAAAAATAAGTTACTTCAAAAGATACCGTTACAAAGGTCAACATGAAAAGTTTTTGACTTTTGATAGTGATTTTAGAGTCCTGGGTAAAAGTTGATAAGGCCATGTCTTGCAAAATGTCTGTGTCCCTACTAAGGATCGCCCTTAGGGGTGTGCAGCCACAGAGGGCCCCACGCTTGCTTAAGTAGCAGAGGGCCCCATGCTTGTCTAAGCGACAGAGGGGAAAAACAATTTGGAATAGAAAAATTTTAATTGTGCACTCATATAGTAGGTTATAGGGGTGTGCGAAGACCACTTTTTTAATTCGAAGCGAACTTAAATCGAATATATGAAATATTCTCAAAGCCGAATCGAGGTTTGAATATTTTCTTTTAGTTGTTTTATACTTGAAAAGATATAATGTGGTTATTTTTACAACTTAATGCACTAAAATTACTTGTAAAATGTTCTATTGCACCAATGTTTGTAATATTCCGTATTAATCTGACAAATCAAACTATTATCACAAATTAAAATTCAATTAGTTGAGTTTTTTTCCATATTAATTAATCTGTAATGTAAAAAACAGCTCAGAATGGCTATGATTGAAAATTGATGAAAATTAATAGAAGAGTTTAGATGTCAATATTTAATTGGTGAAGCTTCAAAGCTGTAATTTGTTTCGAAAGCAAAGTCAAAGCTGATATTTGTTTCAAAGCCAAGTCAAAGTTTTGAAGCTTCGCACACCCCTAGTAGGTTCCCTGTAAAGGCGATCTAGCAAATATTGTCAGAGTGTAAAAACAAATAAAAACATCATCATATAGTTTAGTTTATTGAACGAGAGAAGCAAGTTCTCTGTTTTAACTCAAACCAATTTGCATTGTTGTCTTTGTCTGCGGTAGATATGTTTTGCAATAACTTTTGAATGTATTAACCGATTTGATTCAAATTTTGTACAGTTGTTCTTTGTAACCCTATATAGATCAAGCTTGTTGGATAAAAATTAACCCTTATATTTATAAAAGCATGGCTTCTTGCATCAATTATTACATTTTCCCTTATAGGGCATTTCCCCATATCATTTATGACTGAAAATAAGTATAGAGGTGCTAACTACTGTAATAACATAAGCAAAGACTTTGTTTTAAACTATATTTTTAGTTTGGGGGAAAGGTGGGATGCTGCAGATAACTGGGTAGCCCCACAAACAAAGTTTTCCCAGAGTTTCACCTCTGCTAAGGGCGGCCTTGTTTCTACTAATCAATAAATAGTTACTGGACCGAATATAGCTAATTATTTATAAGAATGGTGTCATGTATTACATGATGAGGTTTCTAAGGTCTGTGGAGTAAGAACGGGCCACCAGGTCCAATGACGTCTGGACGTTTTCTCGCTGAACGGCAATGAGTGAGCGGCAAGCCAACGCAAGGACTAACTTGCCCAGTGCAGTCAGGTCATCTTGCTGTGAAAAAACCAACATCACATACTATATCAAATAAGTTACAAACTTGAATAGAACAGAATATAACACAGTATCAGGGGTGTAAAAAGCCTCAACTTTGCTTCGAACACTCGTCAGCTTAAAAGCCCAGCTATGACAGATTTGAAGCTTCGCCGATAAAATACAAATAAATGACAATAAACATTCATATTCAACTATTATCATTTTATTCAGTTGTGTACATCACCAAATGATGTTGGCATGACAAAATTCTGTAGTAATAATTGGATTACGTGTTGTGATTACAGCTTGATTTATCAGTTTGGGTTGAAATATGTTAAATGTTCATTACAATTACATAAATTTGCACATTATTATAGTTCTTTGCAACATAAGAGATACAAAATAATGATCAAATTTGTTTTTCTTGAGTTTGATTCTAATTACGGATTCTTACATTTTAGCCTCGGCTATTTGATTGTTGATTTCAATTCCTCGCCAGTGTAGGCTGGTAACTTTTACAATAAAATTCCCTGACTTTTACAAGTTTTACAGACAATAATTTTAAAAAGATCCAGACTTAACATTTTGTACAGTTTTTCTTGGTGAGTGTGAATTTTTTTGTTTATTACAGTATGTTGATCACATATTTTCAAAATAATCCTAGGCTACCAGACATTAACATTCTTATAAGTTCTGGTTCAGTCTCTAGTATTTAACTAGATATTATTTGTGTCCATGTGTAAATGGGTTATAAAATAAAGGAGAAAAACACTCACTTTTATTTAAATGTTTAGGTGCAGAGTTATTCAAGCATTTAAATGCCTTGATTTTTCCTTAATTTTGATTAAATTACCCTAGATTTCCCTGTTTTTCCTGACTTTTCCAGGTTTTCCTTGTTTGTAGCTACCGTATCAGTGGCGCATCATGGAGAGGAAGGGGGGTGGGGCAAATAAGGGTGCAGTTTCCTTCCTCCCCTCTAAGACCCAAATAATGTTAATATAAATTTTAAATACATCAAGTTGAACTATAAAATTGAGCACTGAAGAAGTGGTGAATCAATTTAATCGAAATGTTTAGTCTAGTAGGCAACTAATTTCAACAATTTGCCAGCAAACATTATTTCATTTAGCTTCTAGAGGCATCTAGATTTTTAACATTTTAATAGAGAAGAGAGGGTCTTTGGATTGGAGGGCGAACCTCTTTCAACAACCTTTATTTTGCTAACC